>JZKD02S2404197.1:13672-28887 GCA_000966675.3 Picea glauca | reverse complement strand
ACACAATTGTGCACCCTTATTTTCCACACATCACAAGATTTTCACTGTTCATCACGCATTTTTAGTGCACACACCTATGCACCTACATTTTTTTGTGCATCAATTCCTCTTGAATTTTGCTGCTGAAATTCAGGATTTTGCCAAACTTTTCCCAATTTACACCATCAAAATTATGAAACTATGAAATTTGTTCGATTTCACTCTAATAACACAAATTCAACCTCTGAAACAACAAATCATTGATGGTTGACATTCATGGTGTTAGCGTCAGAAGTCACTCCTGGATTGTAGCAGGAGAAGAGCCCGACGCCCATCAATTTATGTCACGATTTGTGTATGAAAGGGGTGATCAAATGGAAGTAAACTCGAACGATATTGTTTCAACTCCGAAACTAGGCCAGGCATGCATGGGTAGGTGAGGTCTTGGACATACTTCATACAATGAGTTGTAGTAAGGGTGAGTAGGGGGAATACTTGTATCAGAGAGATGCAAAGGTCTGTTGTCAACATCAGGTTTCTAGCAGACTATAGGAGAATGCATTTAAACGTGAGATCTTCTTACATTCAAACACAGAAAACCAGAGAATACAATAGTGCCACAATAAAACCTTTATCATAACACAACTGCAATAATTCATGTGAATCAATCAATCATGAACTCCCTCAGTATGAGATGAAAACTAGATGGAATAGGGAAACTGTCTTTCATTAAACAAGAAATCTTACATACAGATGCATAACCAGAGAACTAGAGCGTCTATTAAAACATTACAATCGGGAGCTTCGCTCTACCATCGATGCCTACAAAAATGGTGAAAACGTCTACATATACTCAAAACAACAACAACAACAACAAAAACAAGACGTTGCATTAAAAACATTGCGTCTGCATGTCTTCTGACAGTCTGCGCATGCAGCCTCTGGTCGAACGTGCACCCAAGACAGACACTATCAGATTTCGGACTGTCCTGCTGCAGATGAATCGACCAGCTTTAGTCCTTTGCTGGACTTTCTTTTTTTGGCAAAGATGATGCCCAACCACTAGCAACAACCACAATAACTGCTTTCTTGGGACTAGGGACAACCTCGTTCAACCCTACCTTCTGGGACGTGGAGGTCTCCTAATGGTGCCACCTGGATCAGCTGAATGGTCTCTCTTTGGATGTTGCTTCACTAGACTGCTGCGAGGGACCCCTATGGTGGATGTGAAAAAGGGTATGATGGGAGCGATGGAGTCAACACGGTGGAGGCGATGGAGAGGAAACGAGAGCGGTGACATAAGCTGAGGAATGCCACATGGTCTGAAAAGGAAAGAGGAGGAAGGTGTGTGGAGTGTGGGTGTACAGGTGGACACGGAGTAAAAGGAATGCTCATACAGGTGGAGGTGACTGGGAGTGAGAGGGACACATGGAAGGAGGCGAGAGGGTGATGAGCTGAGGAGGGGCCATGTGTATGGAAAGAGGGAAGTTGGACAGATGATAGGGGAAGAGGGTGGCGGTAGGTGGAGAATAGGTGGCAACAGAGAGGATGACTCAGACAGTGACACGACAGGAAGGGGGGCCTGTTAGAGTGAAATTCCATTACGGACCCCCCCCCCTCCATTAAAGGCAGAACCAATGGGGGGGGGTCCAGAATTCAATACAGATCGTAGATCTAAGAGCCGAGACTTGGGCCATCCAGATGTGCTCATACATTATCTCTGATTCTAGACCCCCCCCCCTTCTCGTTAAAGCCAGAATTACGGAGGGGGTGCGGAATTGGACTTCGTCCGTGAATTTGAGTGCCTGGATCACGACCGTCCAGATCTGCACCCTCTTTAAATTAAATGTTCCCGAGCCTCGCTGATGGATGAATGAATGAGATGACCTCGGTGCTTTAATCATGAAAATCCTGAAGGGCCCCACTCGTGGCTCAGCTATTGCGCCGTGTGTCCTTCAGATGGACAGTCGAGATGGTATTTGATGTTAGGAGAGGATTGCCTCCATTACCAGGCTCACTTGACGTGACCGACTGCTAGGACCATAGGCTTAGCTTCAAAGGCGCGTATCAGCATTTCAGGGTTTTGAGATGTGAGATGACAAGGGACTTTTGTTATTGGATAAATACGTAAGTGCGGACACAAACCGATCTCCCTAAATCCACCTAAATCTAGAACAAAGCAAGACACAATGATACTCTTTCCCTAGATTTTAACTATTGAATGTATTAGGAGGCACGATTAAAGAACATACCTTATGATCGCTTCCTTTGGTCTTTGTTGCTCCTGCTTTTCTCCAGTGCTCTCGTACAGTTAAGATCAAAACAATACAAACCAACCGAAGTGAAGAAAGCACAATCTATTCAATAGTCAATCTATGTATATGATTAAGAAGTTATACAATAAAGTGGAACTAACTTTATGGGAAAGGGACACATTACTGTATCATATTTATGGAAAGTAAAGATTACAACCTGAGCCTTGATGTTGCAAAATTCCTTTCAATGGCCCTTAGCTCTGACACACACACTTGCTCACTTCCATGAAGAAGATCAACCACCTTTGATAAACTTGTTGGAGTTCCCTAGCTGTTGTAGCTTCAATCCTTCACACAATCTTTCACCAATTCTCCAATGTCTCACTTAACCTTGTTTGCTTAACCTTTTCCATGAGAATTCACTCAATATATAGGAGAGAATGAATTGGTTACTTGGATAAGAATGATCTCAAAATATCAGGGAATCTAGTACTAGGATAACCATTCGAATGCCATCTCATCCTTCTAGAAGATTCCCTTCTAGATGCTTCGAGAATTCATATTTTTCCCTTTTTTAGAAAGAGTTTGCACCCTAGCCATACAACACAGTGTGAACTTCTCACACCCTGGCTTAAAGCAACCTGCAAGAATCATTCATTCTCGCAGGTAAATATACTAGCAACCTGCGAACAGTTCTCTAAAAATGTGATTTCTGGAAAGAGATGAAGGTAACTTTTCTTAGGAAAAAGTTCTAATGAAGATCCTGATTACACCATCATCAATACATCATCATGATGACCAAAATCATGGGTAACAACTTTTACCCCTTGAACTCTCGAATGTTGATATGCCGACTTGACTAGATCTTCTGCCATGTGTCACTGGATCGGACGACCCAGATTTAGTCTTGAAATATAGGTGCTTTCTCTGACGCTATATATCATGTAACTTGGTAGCCCTGAAATCCCGATGACCATTGATATGCTTCATCTCTTGATCCTTACCGTTGAAATCAGACTGCTCGCTCTCTTAATTTAATCCCGAAATGGACTTCTTCTGTGAGCTGCACTCGACGCTTATGGTTGCGCCCTTTGAATAAAACTCATCTGACCGGTTTTCAAAACCCCACTTCTATGCATTTACACCATAGGACTAAAATATGAGAGGAAAACACCCCTATACCAGAAATGTTGCTAACATTAGGCTCCATGGGGGATAGAGTCGTCCCTGTGATTCTCTAAGGAATCATTTTGCAGTCCCAGTGCCTTGCTATTGGGCTATGGAGTCAAGCTCAAAACATCCCGCTTCTGAAAATATAGGATGAAAAGTAAAGCAATGCAAACAAAGATACATGCTCAAAGGAGCTTATTTATATACAGTCCTAATGCTAATAAAATATTTTACATGGAACTAGGTGAAAGAAGACTTCCACCATAGCCATTCAAGTAGCTTCCTGGATAGAAGCTCCTTCCTTCTGTCGATGATCACCAACAGATGGTGTAATCGTGACAGCAGAATGACTACACTCTTCAACTTCCCCTCACAGGTTGAAGTTGATATGAAATAGGGTGGCTCCAAGTCATAAAGGACATGCCACTCCATGTATTCGCTGACAGGGTCATAGAATGAGTGGCGAATTTCATAAAATTGGCGACAGGTAGCCTCCTCTACTACACAGTTTTTCCCATTTGGTTGAATATCTCTGACAAGGACAGGTGAGTGGACAACTATCGTAGGCTCACTGATCTCGGGTGGTGGCTGCTCATTAACTGGCTCTGGATAGAAAAATAAATGTGCGCTTAGCTGCTCTTCTGAATGACTGGGATGGATGATTTCCTCATGATACTTTTCTTTAGTGGACAGAGGATAAGGCTCTGCAGTCTGTTTCTTACCAGAATGATCATCAAAGCTGGGTGAGAAAAAAAATCCCCTATCTTGTAGAAAAGGAATGATCTCCCAATCCTTCGATTCAATCCCAAATGTAAATACGTCATGGGAAATATCGTGAAGGAAAAGATAATATTCCTCTTCCACAATGGCTTCTTCCTTTAAATTTGAGACAACAGACTCATCAGGGGCAGAAACTAATGCAACTATGAAATCTTCAATAACCTCCTCAAAAGAGTAGCTAAGAACATGTGCCTCAAGGACCAGAAAAGCATCTTTGTTGCCTTCAGATTGCAACCTTGCATGTTGGGCAGTGAGAGATTTTGCCTGCTCTATCAGTTCACTCAGAGCATCTTCTTCCCCTAGTCTTGTATCTTTACAATCCTCATCATTACAGCCTCCATCTGACATAATCATATCTGGGAGGATTTCTTCTTCTTGGCTATCCCATGGGTGAGATTCATAATGACCATAAACAGGACCCGTGGGAAATATTTTTTCATAATCGCTCTCAGTAGAGATGCTAAGGGAATCTACTTCAAAGGATGGGAAATCCTCAGCACATTGTTCAACTTCCCACCTATCAAGTCTGGTAGTGATATTTTTTATTAGTTCCATAACTCCGCCCGAAGCATCTTCTTCCTCCCTGGGATCTTCATAATCATCCATTGTAGAGATACCAAAATCATCTTCTTCAAATGGTGGAAAATCCTTTGCACATCGCTTAACTTCCCACCTGTCAAGTCTGGTAGTGATAGATTTTATCAGCTCCACAACTCTACCTGAAGAAGATGAATGGGGAGGAGAAAGGACTGATTTCTGATCCAGTTCATCAGGATCATCCTCATAGCCTACATAAGAGACAACTCTATCTTGTATACATTTGTTGTAGTATCCCTCACAAAAGCTATGAAAAATCAACTCAGAGGGATAAATCTCCTGACAATAGGCAGTGAAGGATGCATGGAATTCATTGAATGAAGAAATGCTAGCAGGGGGTAAAGAATGATACCATTTATGAGCATCCCCTGCTAATGAGAACATGAACATTTTTAGTAATACATCCTCATGATGTATCTCCCACTGATGCATGAGTTCATGAAACTCACTGAGGTGCTGAGCAGGGTTGTCCTCTTCACATTTTCCAAATATGGGAAAATAATCACCCCATTCATTCAGAGAGGGGACAACATTAGGAAAACCAGGAATAGCAGAAAAATTAAAAGGAGCAAACCTGTGAGCAAGGATTTTCTCCATATCGAACTAGTGGAGTCGCCAATTGATCTTTGAATCATGGAGTCACCAGGTGAAAGATGCACAGCTTCGAATGTGTCTGGTCCTTGTTCACCATCAAAGGCCAGATCCTAATGTTGTTGTTACCTGAGGAAGATTCTCAGGCTGAGAAAGCTCCTTAGGGTCAGCTTCTAGGTGTGCTAACAGTAACCACAGCTGGAACAGTGATGTGGAAACCTTGGATTCACCCCAGTGGAGTCGCCAAGTGCACAGTAGCAATATTTAAGGGCTCTGATGAATGATGCACCTTCAGAATCAGAGGCTCAATGTCATCCTACCCGGGGAAAATCTTCAATTTCATCCCCGACAATGGCGCCAGAAATGTTAGCGTCAGAAGTCACTCATGGATTGCAGTAGGAGCAGAGCCCGACGCCCATTAGTTTATGTCATGATTTTTGTATGAAAGGGGTGATCGAATGGAAGTAAACTTGGATGATATTGTTTCAACTCTGAAACTAGGCCATGCATGCATAGGCAGGTGAGGTCTTGGACATACTTCAGACAGTGAGTTGTAGTAAGGGTGAGTAGGGGGAAGACTTGTATCAGAGAGATGCAAAGGTTTGTTGTCAACATCAGGTTTCTAGCAGACTGTAGGAGAATGCATTTAAACGTGATATCTTCTTACATTCAAACGCAGAAAACTAGAGAATACAATAGTGCCACAATAAAACCTTTATCATAACACAACTGCAATAATTCATGTGAAGCAGTCAATCATGACCTCCCTCAGTATGAGATGAAAACTAGATGGAATAGGGAAACTGTATTTCATTAAACAAGAAATCTTACATACAGATGCATAACCAGAGAACTAGAGTGTCTGTTAAAACATTACAATCGAGAGCTTTGCTCTACCATCGATGCCTACAAAAATGGCGAAAACGCCTACATATACTCAAAACAACAACAACAACAAAAACAAGACGCTGCATTAAAAACATTGCGTCTGCATGTCTTCTGACAGTCCGCGCATGCAGACTCTGGCCGATCGTGCACCCAAGACAAACGCTATCAGATTTCAGACTATCCTGCTACAGATGAATCGACCAGCTTTAGTCCTTTGCTAGACTTTCTTTTTATGGCGGAGATGATTCCCAACCACCAGCAAAAACCACAATAACTGCTTTCTTAGGACTGGGGACAGCCTCGGTCAACCCTACCTTCTGGGACATAGAGGTATCCTAATGGTGCCACCTGGATCAGCTGAACAGTCTCTCTTTGGATGTTGCTTCGCTGGACTGCTATGAGGGACCCCTATGGCGGATGTGAAAAAGGGTATGATGGCAGCGATGGTGTCAAAATGGTGGAGGCGATGGAGAGGAAATGGGAGCGGTGACATAATCTAAGGAATGCCACATGGTCTGAAAAGGAAAGAGGAGGAAGGTGTGTGGGGGTACAGGTGGACACGAAGTAAAAGGAATGATCATACAGGTGGAGGTGACTGGGAGTGAGAGGGACACATGGCAGGAGGTGAGGGGGCGATGAGCTAAGGAGGGGCCATGTGGATAGAAAGAGGGAAGTTGGATAGATGACGGGGGAAGAGGGTGGCGGTAGGTGGAGAATAGGTGGCAATGGGGAGGATGACTCAGACGGTGACATGATAGGAAGGGGGCCCCGCTAGAGTGAAATTCCATTCTGGACCCCCCCCCTCCATTAAAGGCAAAACCGATTGGGGGGGTCCGGAATTCAATACAGGCCGTAGATCTAAGCGCTGAGACTTGGGCCGTCTAGATGCGCTCATACATTATCTCTGATTCTAGACCCTCCCCTTCTCGTTAAAGCCAGAATGACGGAGGGGGTGCGGAATTGGACTTCGTCCATGAATTTGAGTGCCTGGATCATGACCGTCCAGATCTGCGCCCTCTTTAAATTAAATGTGCCCGAGCCTCGCTGATGGATGAACGACTGAGATGACCTCGGTGCTTTCATCATGAAAATCCCAAAGGGCCCCACTCGTGGATCAGCTATTGCATCGTGTTTCCTTCAGATGGATGGTCGAGATAGTATTTGATGTTAGGAGAGGGATGCCTCCATTACCAGGCTCGTTTGACGTGACCGGCTGCTAGGACCATAGGCTTAGCTTCAAAGGCGCTTATCGGTGTTTCGGGGTTCGGGGTTTCGAGATGTGAGATGACGAGGGATTTTTACCCCTCGAACTCTCGAATGTCGATATGCAGACTTGACTAGATCTTGCGCCATGCATCACTGGATCGGACGACCCAGATTTAGTCTCTAAATATAGGTGCTTTCTCTGATGCTATATATCATGTAACTTGGTAGCCCCAAAATCCTGATGACCATTGATCTGCTTCGTCGCTTGATCCTTTCCGTTGAAATCAGACTGCTCTCTCGCTTAATTTAAGCCCGAAATGGACTTCTTCTGTGAGCTGCGCTCAACGCTTATGGATGCGTCCTTTGAATAAAACTCATATGACCGGTTTTCAAAACCCCACTTCTATGCGTTTACACCAGAGGCCTAAAATCGGAGAGGAAAATACCCCTATACCAGAAATTTTGCTAACACATGGTATGAATTTTCCAAATCCATTCACGCATTGAGAGTTTATTCAAGCAATCTCACTCCATCTGTCATGGTTTCTCTGTAACTTCAAATTCGACCAATTCTCGGTCTGAATTTTCTAGAATAGATATTAAATTAAGAATATCTCCCCACTTTTCCAAATTTATCAAATCCCCCATGAATTTAACAACATAAATTGGGACTTTTCCCAATTCCCTGCAATTGCTTCTGATTTTCTCCATGGACGCACTGTAACTCTAAAATTTGGCCACTCTAAAATCAAATCTCTATGAAATTTATCTTTAACATTCAAATTGTTTGGACCATCAAGGCTCGATGTTGAAAACTAGATATCGAATACCATATTGTAAGATCCTCATCCCTTAGATGGGCAATTCCACACGAAAATTATGAATTTTTATACCATTAAATTAAATATTGAATTCTTCATATGAACAGAGTTAAGAGGAAATAATAACAACATACATGAAAAAATAACAATTGATGTATATAATTTAACAACAAAGATTCCATGATAGAAAACTCATAATTGCACACACACAAAAATTGAAATAAGCACATGAAAGACACTTATCTCATGAAATAAAAACCAATCGCCTACATCCCTTCCATGTTCCTCCCATCCATAAACCACACTTCTTGTAAATTTATCAATGGGTCATCCCAAGCCGGGGATAAACTCTACCAAGGCAAAGGAAATACTACTCCAGTCTAAGGTATGATAAGAAGCATAATTTCTCAATACAATATTCCCAACTACTACAACTAGCCTACAGTCTCTCATTCCCCATATGCATGTCCCACTGTAGGAAGAGTGCCCCTTCTCTTCTTAACAGTCCCTCAGCTTCCCCACTTCCCTTCTGGGGCTCCAACAACAGGCCATATCGGAATTCTCAGAGCCATGTATCTACTTCCTAGCGCACCAGGGAACAATTCTGAGTAGTTTATCGCCTAGAGAAACTACTCATGGGCATGACAACCCTCTTATTCATCATAGAAAATCTCTCACCTAAAGAGAAATTCCTACGGGCCTGACAACACAATTCTTCGACCATGGGCCTGATAACCCACCTCTTCGACTACGGGCCTAACAACCTGCCTCTTCAACCTGCGGTTAAACTAGGTACAGATACAAATGGTAGCATGGATGAGTGGATGGTAGGAAAACATGAGTTTCTAATCCAGGAATGATGGGAAATACACTAAATCTCCCTATTATGTATATTCATGTGGCTTTCATGACACATGTCACCCAAGGGAGTCTCTTGTCCCCCCTTTAGAAACTTAGGATATATAAATTTATATCCATACTTGAACCTTTTAGGAATATTAATATAATATTCCAATGGGATCAAGCCCCCTTTAGCTTAGCCCCTTTCCTAGACTCTTAGCTCCATTACCCCTTTCTAGTGGAGTTTATCCCCCCATCTCTTTTGTTTGGTCTATCTACATGCACTAGTTTACTTTGTTAATAATATGAGTATGATTTACAATGACAATATAGGCACGATGGCCTTTAACATACAGGATCCCTGTCCTAATAATCATATAAGCATTCTAGCCTATAATAACCTGGATCACCAACCTATAACCACACCATATATACAAAGGCTCCCTAGCCTCAAGATCACACACTCAATCTGGTGTGTGTGAAACCCTATAATGTGCACACTTCTTTGGTATGAGATTCTCGTGCATTGACTCAGTGCATGCATAACTGTACCAAAGACCTTGTATCATCATCTCAATATCTTATAAGCATATTTACATTTACATTTACAACTTGCATTCAACCTGGGGGTATTACAATAGATCTTCATGTTAGCATGGGGAATGCTGAGACAAATTCAAATGGAAGAAGAGATAGGAAAGAGCATGTGACTATGAGAATCCTACACAGGGAAGTGCAGAGATACAGAGTTGATAATGAAAGGATTATGAAGTCTCAGGAAGACATAATTCATAGCTTAAACATGTTGCATAAGCAAGTTAACAAAGATTCTGACACCAAGAAAGTAGCTAGTGTTATACAATTATCAACATCTAGATCACATATAAAAAGGAATGATCATGATAATTATAGGTAGTCAAGAAGCATGAGTAGACACCATCATTATCCAAGGAAGTACACTAGAAGAACTCATGCAAATTTAGGTTCAAGGAGCAGCCCAAGTGTGTCTCTTGTTTGGAGGAAAATAAAAGGCCTGAGGAAAACATCTTGCAAGGTGAACTCAGGAAAATCAAGCCACCTAATTTCAATGGTGAACACTGGAAGGGTGAAGACGCCAAGGCTTGGCTATTGGAAATTAAGAAATATTTCCAGTTGCACGATTACCCCTCCTGGGTAGAAGCTATAATTGCCATCTACAACTTGCAAGGAAAGGAAGCCATGTGGTGGGACCATCTTAAGCAATCCAAGAAACTCAATGAGAAAAGGATATCATGGAGGAATTTCAAAGGATATTTCCAAGAAAAATATCTTTCCAAGCATTACTATGAGATAAATATCAAACAATTATTTGAACTCAAGTTCCAAACCATGACAATAGAGGAATATGATAAGTGGTTCTTTGAATTGTTGAAGTATGTTGACTTCATCATGGATTAGAAGGTCAAAATCTAAAGGTTTCTAAGTGGGTTACCCTCCTTCTATAGTGACAATATTCAATATGAAAACCCCAATTCCTTGAAAGAATCCATAAGGAGAGAAAGACACCTTTATGATCAAAGCAAAGGAAGACCATTTTTCCAAAAAAATTGGAATGAAGAATGAAAGGGAAAAAGGATCAAAGGAAAAAAGGTTTTAAGCAACGATTTTTCAGGAATAACTCTCAATCAAATCAGCAAGATTAGTCATCATAAAATGATCACAAGACTATAGATTCATTTGGAAAAGGCCAAGGAAACAACCTGTTCAATGTTGGGGATGTGAGAGAAATTACTTATATAAGGACTGCCCTCATAAAGGAGAAATAATGAGGACTATCCACAACATTCAAAATACTAAAAGATTGAAATGCATGGGAGTTAGCATGCCAAGGATTTATGCATCCTTGGACAACAAGAAAGTTGAATATCAATCCCCCAAGATTGAAGTGGAAGGTAATATTGAAAACCAGGCCATAGAAATTTTGATTGATTCTGGAGCTAGCCATAGTTACATAAACTCTAACATTGTTAAAATATTTAACTTGAAAAGAAGTAGGCATAATAAATCTTGGTTAGTTCAGTTAGCCATGGGGGATAAGAGGAAATTAATTATTTGGTTAAAGATTGTCAATTAGACATGGATGGACTCAACAAGAAGGTAGATGCAAACATCATACCATTAGAATCATATGATTGTATAATTTCCATGGATTGGTTGGAAAAACACCATTTTGTCATAGATTGTTACAACAAGAAAATCACATGTCTTGATGTGGAAGGGTAGCAAGGCAAGATTCAAGGCATTTCAAGAGATGTAGTTGTTAGATATATTTCAGCTATGCAGTTGAAGAAGAGCTTCAAAAAGGGATTTTAGATGTTTGTAGCCCATATGGAGGAGTCAATGATAGACAAAGTGGAAATAATTGAAGACCATCCTATCTTAATGGATTTTGAAGATGTTTTTAGAGAAATTCCAGGATTTCCACCAAAGAGAGAAATTGATTTCTCTATTGATTTGGAGTCAGGAGTTTCCCTAGTGTCCAAGACACCATACAGAATGGGTACACCAAAATTCAAGGAGTTGCAGATGCAACTTGAAGAGTTGTTAAAAAAGTGGTATATATGCCCAAGTTTGTCTCCTTGCGGAGAACTGGTTATTTTTGTGAAGAAGAAGGATGGAACCTTAAGGCTCTGTATTAATTTTGGGAAACATAATAAGGTTACCATAAAGAATAAGTATCATTCGCCCATAATTGATGATTTGTTTGATCAATTGAAAGGTGAAAGAATATTTTCCAAGATTCACTTGAGATTAGGTTGTCATAAAGTAAGAATAAAGGAAGAAGACAACATTCAAAACAAGATATGGGAATTATGAATTCACGGTAGTGCCATTTGGTCTATCAAATNTCAACAAACTAACCATCAAAGACAAATTTCCCATTCCTGTCATTGATGACCTCCTGGATGAATTGAGTGGCGCCCAATTCTTCACCAAACTTGATCTTCGCTCGGGCTATCACTACCATGACATTTCATGCCTCCAAACTATACATAATATTTCCTTTGTCACTATCCAATTGTTTAGATGTCAATTCAAGGTCAGTTTTGTTTGTTGCCAACTCAAAAAGAGAGTTCGCAGCGTACTCACGAGTACCTCAAGAACTCATTTTTCATCATTGCAGTTAAGGAACGTTTCAAATAGGATTTAATTTTTTTCAACACCATCTTTTAACCAACTTTTCAGGGGTTATGTCATAGATCTTCGAACATTCTCCTCGAGCTCCGCAATTTGAGTTTGAATTTGGTGTTGCGAATTGGCATTGCAAACTGGATGAAGAGGATCGTTGGAGTTTGGATAAATTTCAAATTGATCAACTCAAACTTATAGGCATCAACATCATAACCAGTTTTACCAGGTACTCCTGATGGTCTCTACACTATTCAAAGGTTGAAAGAGGGGTTTGTGTTGCCTTATGCACTGGCATTGTGAACTATTTAAACCTTCATGTTGTCAACCTTAAAACCCTTGTCCATGGCACCCTAAATTATTCTCACTAGTATAGACTATTACTTAGACCTCAAATCATCTTTTTCTCTGCTAAAAAGCCACATGTTCCACTAAAATACCTCAACGTTGTGAACCGGTTTCTCTAGCGTTGCGAACCAGGCACTGTGAACAAGGCATTGTGAACACTCTATTTTGGAACTGTTGATACCCCTTACTTATTGATGCAGACCCCCTACCTCAGCAAGGTCCACTGACCTCCCGATCTCTGGATTGTTATCTTCTCTGAGCCAAAATGGCTCTTCGGGCTCCTGTTGGAACCCTCTAAATGAATCCACAGGTCCCTTCATCCTCTGGAACAGGCCTTGAGAAAACATGCATTCTCACCCTCTTTTTGGCTCTCTTCTCTGTTATGAACCAACACACACCTCAGTGTTGATTCCTTTCCAACTAGCCCCTTCTTATCTAGTGACCTCAGGCTATGATCCAAGGCTTAAACAACACTCCTTTCACGTTTCGAGGTTTCGGGACTCCTGCATGCGAGCTCTCCCAGGATCCTTGTCCTTCTAATTTTCGAACCCAAAAATAGAGCCTAGCTCCCACTAGCTCCTACCTTCACTCCTGACCAACAAATATGATTGGGACTTTTCCAAAAAGGAAATTTCAGATTTCACAACTTCGCGAATCCTGATGTAAGTTCCCTCGACTCTTCAACCTCTAAAACCTGAAATGTCAATGAAGGTTGACTTCTCCAATGTGACAAGTACACGCCAACTGTTTCCCATTAATTTCATCTTTTCGGGATTTTCGAGCTAACAACCAACAGTCGTTCCTCTTCCCCTATGATTCCCTGAATTTTGAAATCTTTCCTTTGACGAGATCAATAGCTGTGAGCCTCCCTCGATCCAATGGTTATGTTCTTTCAGGATTTTCGTTGGCTCGGGAATCCACGACACTTGACCTAGATATGACCTTTGTCCAATCCAAGAGATGCTTTTCACATTTCACGACTTCGCGAATCCTGATGTCGAGTCTCTAAATCTTCAATCCCCGAATGGCCGAAATGTCAAACCCCGAAAGGGTCTAACGACTCCTTAGCACCTCCTTTAAGTCACTTTTCATACAACCAGATCATGTGACCTGGTGTTATTCCTCCAAATTCTTTCAGGGTTTCACGATTCGGGGAATCGCGATGCAAGTGTTCATCCTTTCCCTTTCGAATCCCTGGTCCAAAAAATGTCAAAACCTCTCCCCCTGAGAGATCAATGGTCGAGGCCCTTCTGAAACCGACGACCACAATCTAACTAGATCGACGGCTCCAAATATTTCGGGCCTTTCCCTAAAATCTTGTCTGCTTGCCACGTATCCTCCTTGATGGGCGGTCCTGGTCCTTTCACAAATTCTCCTTTCGCGATTTTGGGAGACTCTTCACTCTCGATCTCCCAGTGTCCAAATCCCTGAAATGTGGATCTCTTGACACACGTCCTCTGACATGGATGGTCCCAATGCTTTCGGGACTTGACGAGTCCTCTCCCTTCTGTTGTTACAAGGCTTAAACCTTGCGCACCTTCTCCTGGATCCGATGACTATCGGTCCTCTATGCTAGATCTGACGGCCCAGATCTAATCTCCTGTTCTTTGAGAGTTGACTGGTCCTACCGTTATCCTCCATGCAACTTTTCTTGATCCCACGGTGGTCAACTATATGCACTAGATCTGATAGTTTAGATCTGTTCTCCTGTGCTTTGTTGGATTTTTTACTTAGAATATTTTCTAAGTCTCGAAGGTCTCTACCTTCGACTCTTCCTCTTGCGAGCCTGGTTCCTTTGGGTCTTGACTGTGTTATAGAAATGTTGTCCCTTCTGAGCTTCATCCTCTCAAAAATATCGAAAGGTTTCTCGACCTTCTACTCCTTTCTTTTGTTTCTCTGTGTGCAAAGGCACTGTTCCTCCTGAGCTTCGGAACTTAGAATAAGTACACCCTCGCACATGCCTTGTGCTACTAATATTTCCTCAATCTCAGGTCCAAAGTATTTCTTGAAAAGAAATGCTTCATGACCTCTTGGCGCTCCTTTTTTTAATGCACACCTTGTAGAGCCTACAGAGTGTTTAGTAACTCTGGTTGTCTTCGAACTCGACAAAGCGTTCTTCTCGTGCACACTTGCACCGACTCAATTCCCGCCTAGAAGAGCTTGTACAGAACCTCCAGAGATTTTGTCTCTTCTCTCTATGCCTTCCCCTGCATAGCTCATCCTCCAAGGTGTTCAACAACCTTGTGGCTCCTCCTTGAGTCTATGAATCTTTCTGGTATGCACTCCTTGCACATTCTTTCTGAATCCGCAAAGCTCATATGCGCACTCCTTGCGCTGGATACATAACTTCCAATGTTCTATTGTGCACTCCTTGCACGGCCCAAAGAACCCATATAGAAACCAAAACACTCACAAACAGATAGTAAAATCTATCTATAACCTGTATCTACAACATATAAGTGACATTCAAATGCATAAACATACACAGACAATTCATGGGTAGGAAAAACTGCTCTTTGTATTAATCTCCAAATGCCTATACAAAATGTGTTTACAAAGGCTAGATTGTAAC
>JZKD02S2404186.1:13926-28887 GCA_000966675.3 Picea glauca | reverse complement strand
AACAATACAAAACACAGTCTAAAAAGGGTTCTTCAAAAGTAAGTTCTCTCTCTCAATAAGGAAACCAAAAAGATGCTAAAGATGATCCTTCAATCTACCTCATACATCTGATTTATACTACAAAATGGGTTAAAACCATTACATTATGACTGCAAAAACCGAACCCTAATATGGTTGGGTTTGTCCACATATACATTAGATTTCCACAAATCTTGTTGTGCACTGGTTCCTTCTTTTCTGGTGTGTGTTTTTCCCTTTGGTCCATTCTTTCTCACCTACCTCCCCAAATTTACTTCTCCAACAAGCCCCTAACACTAACATGTGGCTCATCCTGAGCCACTCAGACTTAGTTCACTTGATGCAGCACTACCTCCAATGCATGAAACTTCTTTTCCAAATTTGTCACTTTCTCATTTGGCTATGCACTCTTTTCTACCAATATCACCACATCCTTCCTTGTCATGTCCTCTTTCAACATTTCCCTTATTTTGTCATGTTCCTATGCTAGTATTCCTTTCTTTGTTTGCAGTTCTTCTATCAGACTTTCATCCTCTTGCTGCAATGGCTCCAATTGAACCTTCCTTGCATTTTTTTCTCCTTGTACTTCCTTCAATTGTACTTGTAGGTTATTCATTTACTACACACTCTTCATCCTTTCGAGGATGGCCATTGATTTCTGCCTTTGTTTTAAATCATGTACTTTTGTGGTCACATTTCCCTATCTTTGATCTAGTTTCTATATCCTCTCATCTTCTTCTAGGATAGTCCAAATGTGTGCAGTATTTTCATAAAATTCCACAACTTCTTTTACTTCATGCACTATGTTATCTATGTGCGTAGTAGCCTCCTTCTCTCTTAGTTCCCTATTATCTCTACTATGTCTTTCTTATATCTCTCCATTGTTTGCACAATATTTGTGTCTTTTCTTCTGTCATGACCTCTTTTCTTCTGCAAGTTTCTTCTCTAGTTTATCTGTGCACTTTTTCTCCTCCTCCTTCTCCAGTTTTATTTTATCACAAGTTACCTGCAATATCTCCTTAACCTCCCTGTCGATCTCTAGTTTTGTGGCATCCTCCCTAGCTCTAGACTGGATATCCTACATCACACTCTCCTGTAACCCATATAATTCATTTGTGGGTATGTGTGCGAGAACCAACTCTAGATGTTCTATGTCCTTCACTTGTTTCTACATTGTGTTCTCATCTACTTCCAACATTTCCTGTGTGACCTTGAGCCCATCACTTCTCTTTACTATTTTTTGTACTGTCTCTTCATGTTCTTTCTGTACTGGTGCTTCTTGTGCCTTTTATTTCTACTATGCTATAGGATGATACATTGTACTTGTCTAAATCCCCTGTAGAATGTCATTCACTTATACTAACTTCTCCATAATTTCCTCTCCTTGTACTTCTTCTGCAAGTACTACATTCTCCCCTCTATATTGGACTTTATCTATGATGAATTATGCATCATCTTCTATGATAGTGAGTATTGGGGGATTCTTGTGGTACTTCATTTTCTTCCTTATTTCTCCTTCCCATGTTCTAGTCCTCTTCTTGGTTGGGGTTGAGGTCTAAGTCTCAATTTTTTTATTTTTTGTTTTGTCATCTTGTACCTCATTTTTACGAGAGATATCTCCCTTTACCTTCTCTCCATATCCTTTCACTTCTTCCCTTAACACAATGTATTTCTTCATTGGCTTCTTGAATACTATGTTACTCCCCAAGGTTTGACTATGCTCTGCAACCTTCCTTGTATTGTCTGTTGGAATGCATGTCTTCCTTTATAGATCTACTAGAGACAACCCAAAAACCACTAATAAAGTTCCACACAAAAGGTATAACAACACCTGATGATGTCAGGTTGTTGAAAGGAATGGTGGAGGTAGAAGGAGATCCACCTCCCATGTTGAAACCAAGGCTCAACACCCCACTGTAAAAGGATCCAAAATTGGGAATTAGAATAGAAGGGATGTTCATAGTAATGTTGGGTATACAAACATATGGAAATCAAGACATGGTTGGGGTCCCCTAGAGTGAGGAACCTATAGAAAAAGGAATGTATGATATAGGTCCAATGAATATAAGGGGTGGAAATGAGGACATCATGGGGATGTCCTTAGTCCCACTTATAGATGGGATTGAAGAATTAACTACACTAGATGAAACACTTGGTCCTGACATTGTGGTAGGATTTATAAAAAAAGAAAAACGATCACTAAAAATATCCCTAACCTAGACAAGTAGAGGTGCTTCAGGATCAATTAAAGGAGGGTTAAAGTTTGTTGGATGGATTTATTTGACCACTTCCACTTCAACCAAACTAGTTTCATTGAACCAATTATAAGATCCTTTGAATTATTGGTCACCTACTTCATGTTGCTTGAGAGGTGGTTTTACCTCCATGATGGGTTATAATCCTCACAATCAACGTGACCAGTGTAGTAATTCTTCCATGGTGAAAATAATAGGTGTAAATCAAACAAAATTAAACCTAAGGATGATATAGACTCAGAAACAGAGAGGAAATACCTATAAAATATATGATAATAGCATGTCTCTGAGGGCCTTCCAAAAACCAACCCTCTAGGGGAGATGAAATCCCCACAAGATTGGCTAGCGAAGGTATGAGGAGTAGTTACAATGATCTATGTGAAAAAACCTTGATCTCTATAGGAACCATTTATTAAGGTGGGAACCTTTCAGGGGAGATGATACCATGAACAAACATCTTTCCCAGGCACTATAGGCCTATCCCACCTGAAATCACCTCTGTGGATACCTTGTAATTTTCACTAAGGATACCACCTCACAATTAATGACAAGGTAAATGCTCGCAGGTCCAACCCCAGATAAGGGTAGGGTAAATAAGCCTGAAGATTTGAAGGATGTACCTGTTGGCAGTGATTATGTGATTATTATTTTTATAATCTGCCTACACAGGGTCTATGAAATTTTATTACTCTTCGTAAGCATTTCTCTAAACGACAGTTGTAAATCATTTCATTTTAACTATCATCTATTCATGCTTCGTTTTCATGACTGAAAGCATGAAAACTTGCAACTATCATTACTATTTTGTCTTAAAATTTCATTAAAAACATATGGCTTATTACGAAATTATGGTTTCTTGCTATGAGCATGTTGCTCTCCTTGTTTGTGACCCTTTCAATTCAGAGCATGCCTAACAGATTTGTGGTTATATGAACCAAATACCCCCTCCATTTAATATTCGATTGTCTTATATTGATTTTGGTTTGATGTTTGATTATATTTCCTTCATGAAACCTTTGAAATATTCGATTTTGTAAACCTACCTAACTTTGCAATCAAATTTTGATGTGTGCACTATGTTTTTTTTTATCTTGGCATGTACCCAATGCCAAGGTGGCATATGATGCGTAGGGTTCCATTACTCCTTAGCATGGTCTCGGGCTTCATGAATTTTCTCACACGCGTTGTGATTAACACGTTGCCTACCTTTTGAATCATCACACCATGTATTGATAAGGCTCAGGGCTATGGCTCTGTTGTGTTTTTGCGAACCCTACCTATGTGTTCTGTGTTGATTACCCATCCATTCGGCATGGCTCCAGTGGTAAGGGTCGAACCAAATGGTGTCCAAACCCTACTCTCATATGATAACACCAGGGAGGATTTGGAAAGGAATGGTTGGCATTTGTTCATCAAAAAATTTCAGGGTTTTAACCTTCAGGTCACCCAAGAGTTTTCCTTAACCTTTGATGGATGTAGGGAAAAAATAGGTGATGTGCAGTTGGAAGTAACAGAAGATTTCTTAAGCCAAGCCACGGGATTGCCAACGGTTGGTCAGAAATGGTTCAAGAACGCGAAAGTGGAGGAGGTCCCGTGGACTTTACTATTTACCTCACATAAAATAACCAGCTGTGATCGAGGTATGCCAATTTCATTCTTGAAGCCTAGGTGGCATGATTTAATTGTTGTAGTAAAGTAATTCATCACATGTGAGGGACAATTAGGAATTGTTTTCCTATATCATATGCACTTTCTTATGAGTTTTATTGGTTTTCCGTTGAATATGCCTTACTACCTGCTCAGAAGTCTGTATAAAATGGGTAAATAGTTTAGGAAACAGAGGTCAGATTCAAGTCTATTTCATCATAGCCTCATTAAAATCATCCTCATGCACCAGTTACAGTCACAAAATGATTGTTTGGATGCATTCATTACATGAAATGGTTTTGGCAACCATGAGTTGGGACAGGTAGATAAGTCGGCCATTGTGGAAACCCTTGTGAACCCTACGACCCCTTCCCAACCATTCCAGGCCTGTGATTTTCCCCTTAATAACGAACCCTCGATCTACCCTAATGTCATTCAACAGAAAAGTAGACTGGTTACACATCCAAAGGATTTCACTAAAACTATTAAGAAACCTACAGGAAAGAAGCTAAAAGGCAGTGTTGATGTCAATTTCAAGAACAAAAGAGTTGGTTGGTAAATTTCTCAATGTGTTTGAAATAAAATGAAACCCCATGCAGAAACAATCAACACAATTGAAGTGAGTGAAGATTCAGACTCATAAATCGACAAATTCCTGGCTGAAGAGGACCCCGTGTCATTCGGGCTATACCCCGACCGACCCTATGACTATGTTAATAATTTGCCTCTTTGTCTAAAGGACAACCCATAATTTTCTGGTATCCAGCTTTGTGATAAACCTACTATTCGCATGGAGGATTCTTCGACCCATAATGTTGTTCATGCTGATGAAAACTCCTTATAGTCACAATGTGATGTGTGTCGATCGTGGATCGACAGGTAATATACTGATGTTCCACTACTACAGTCACGACTCAAGTATTTAAGAAACCAAATTGATATGTTGACAAATGAAAACAATAGACTTGAATCCATTATCCAAGGAAAGGAGAAGTGCTTAAAAAATATAGGTCGTGTCATTTTCAAAAATGTAGAGGCAGCAACAACTATCGTTAATTCCAAAATTTCTTGATACGTTTTGATTTCATGATTTGAGGTATGATTTTTTTTAATTTTTAGCATGATTGTGTCACTCTTAAGTTAGGATATTTGATTTGATTGAATAAACTATTTTTCTTATTAAGATTAGTCTTTTTATTTTATTTAAGAAAATATGATTGCACTTGCTATTATAACTAGCTACAGAATCGCAAGATTCTGTAGCCAGTTAAGAAAAATCGAATTCTTTGATTTAAAAATTGAAAATATATATGAGATCTTCTTATTTTCCTTTGTTTTTAGGATTATTAAGAAGCCCATGATTTCCAAGATGATACGAGGCACTTTTGAGATCTCCCAACCATATCAATTTTGTATTTTGAGTAAACAGATTAGACTGTTAATAGTGTTTTGATATCTAGTGAAATCAAGGTGGTTGCATCCCCCATTATTTTTGAAACCAATTTCATCTTATCAACAGGAAACATTTATGTTTCATGAAACCTATATAAACATATCATTTTGTAAACATTGGATCATCTCGCCCTGGGGTGAGAGTATGTATATTTATGTACGGACTTGAATGACATAGAATACATTACAACTTTAGCTTTATGTATCATGTTTTAATTTAAGTTCTTCTTATCTCATTACAATGATAGATGATGATAGCCTTTCGTCTGCATGATTTATTGCTATTTGAGATAATCCTTTTCACATACTTCCCATATTTCATGTCTCAGATATAATACACAGTGATCCTTTATTCGATTTAAATTAGGAGATTTATCTTTAGTTTCAGTTGAATATTTACATGCAAGTTCTTACAGGGAGAATTATTTCATCGTAGTTACTTTCAAATTACAAGATTACGGTGACTGCATCTATTATATGTTCTATTATTATAAATTCAATCTCCAGCATTATCGTTCCTCATTTATTAGGGGCAATCTCAAGATCTGTAGCAGGTTTACTTCATCAGATAAAGGTCGATGGATATTCAACATCGAATAGACATTGGATGCAATAACAGGTTAGCCTGTTATTTGATTTCGCTAGTTTCCTTAATACATAAGTTTTCTCTATATAAAACATTTTCTACTATCTATTATTTTCTGTTCAATTAGGAAGTTTAATGTGTGATGTCATGAGTGTATACCTTTAAGAAAACAAACACAAAAAATTAGATAGTATTTTCACTTGCTTTATTATTATTGCTAAAAGTAATCAATCTACATTTGATTTTTACGAGTTTAGATTAAAACTCATGTTTTGTACAAATTGTATATAAAGTTATTGATTATAATTTTAGTTAAACAAATTGTACATATGTATATTTAAATGTACTTATAGATTTTAGTGATTGTTATTTATTAGGTTATTGTTTTTTTTCTTTAGTTATTTTTCACTTTCTTTAGGAATTAGATTGGCCAACGGAGCCACAAAACCCGTTGGAGTGAATTAATCCAAACAGATTGGGTTAATTAGACAACCCCGAACCAGATTCACTCCTCCAGTTGATGAGCGGTCAATTTTGCCCGTCAACAGTACCTCACACAGAGCCATGGAACTAACTAAACCCCCGTATATGTAGAAATTGAAGTGATATCACAAACACCAAAACAAGAAGAGAGGGGTAATATCCCTACTTTCCCCAATGTGACATCATGCTTAACTCTTGTGTTAGAAATTATTCACAACACATTGGTAAAAGGAATGTATTTGTCACTCTTTAATTACTCCTAAGTTTTTCTTTTGTGGCCTTGGAGAGTTTACTCTACAATCCTATCCCAAGGTCCTAATCCTATCTAATGTTGGTTCACTAAAAAATAATTTTTTTCTAATTGATTTTATATTATGCAATTTACTTTTATGGTTGTTATTTACTTCAAAAGCAAATCAATGAAACATTTTGTGATGTATGACTCTTGACCCAACCAAGCAATGAAAATATGTTAATGCAATTATTTCAATTCAATGAACTCTATCTATGGGAGGGAGATGGTAACTTTTTCCTTGTAAATTTTAAAATTCAATCTCACAAACCAAGCAACCATACAAATAGTTTAGATCTAAAAGGTATTTGAAGAATTCAACCCAAACTATGTGCCAACGCACTCTTTAAAATAATGCTTCAAAAGCTCACAAGAAATGATTTTTTTTGTTTTTATTATGTAACATTTCCAAATATAATGCAAAAGGATTCTTGATCTAGGAAATAACACAAAATGAAAATGGAAAACCATAAACTTTAGTAAGAAGAGGGTTTAGAAAATTGGTAGTGATGCCAAAGAATCCCACTTCAATGTCTCTACCAAGATCTCACCCAAAACTCACCTAAAAGGATAGATATAGCAATGGATAATAATCACAAAAGGATAATCCAAATGTAATTAAATTATACACCACTAGATCTATTCATATATGTTAGGGTCACTTCCAAAATTGACAGGATCACCAAACAACAAACAAGCCTATCCAAGCAAACCCAAAACAAACCACACAATCACACTCCAAAAAAAAAAATGAAGGAAAATTATGTGACAATAAAACTCAGACAGAGAAAATATCTTCCCAAAAAAGATCAACAGAGACCTCTGGACCCAAACTAACCAGATCTGATCTCAAAAGTATGTAATCCTTCAACTTTACCCAATTTGTAGGGATCGGTGGAGGAAACAGGAATTACAACCAACGATGCTTTTCACATGTCCCTTATACTACAACATGCGATGATTGTTGATTTTTGGTTTTTTAAATATGGATTTGCTTCATATTTGTTTCAAATCTATTAGATCTATGTGATCTGACCCTTGGAAAAGTATAGTGAAGATAAATTAAATCACAAATATAAAATAGAGGGAAATTTGGAAAGATATTCTAGAGAAGAATCAAAGATCCTTCCCCAACACAGTCACCAGTTCTATTATTGGAGGATTATCACTAGTATGGTAATTATATCTCCTTAGTTTTTTCCTATTGATCATAGATAAATAATGGGGATAGAATTCTATGCTTTTCCTAGTGTCAAGAAAATGTATTCAAAATTAACCTAAGGAGTGGTAGAGATAGAATATATTTCAATGTAGGTTTTCCTTCATATATCCTGACTGATGCAGATCGTATTTTCTAGCTCCAATATCCACAACCTACTTCTTTNAGTTTAGGAAACAGAGGTCAGATTCAAGTCTATTTCATCATAGCCTCATTAAAATCATCCTCATGCACCAGTTACAGTCACAAAATGATTGTTTGGATGCATTCATTACATGAAATGGTTTTGGCAACCATGAGTTGGGACAGGTAGATAAGTCGGCCATTGTGGAAACCCTTGTGAACCCTACGACCCCTTCCCAACCATTCCAGGCCTGTGATTTTCCCCTTAATAACGAACCCTCGATCTACCCTAATGTCATTCAACAGAAAAGTAGACTGGTTACACATCCAAAGGATTTCACTAAAACTATTAAGAAACCTACAGGAAAGAAGCTAAAAGGCAGTGTTGATGTCAATTTCAAGAACAAAAGAGTTGGTTGGTAAATTTCTCAATGTGTTTGAAATAAAATGAAACCCCATGCAGAAACAATCAACACAATTGAAGTGAGTGAAGATTCAGACTCATAAATCGACAAATTCCTGGCTGAAGAGGACCCCGTGTCATTCGGGCTATACCCCGACCGACCCTATGACTATGTTAATAATTTGCCTCTTTGTCTAAAGGACAACCCATAATTTTCTGGTATCCAGCTTTGTGATAAACCTACTATTCGCATGGAGGATTCTTCGACCCATAATGTTGTTCATGCTGATGAAAACTCCTTATAGTCACAATGTGATGTGTGTCGATCGTGGATCGACAGGTAATATACTGATGTTCCACTACTACAGTCACGACTCAAGTATTTAAGAAACCAAATTGATATGTTGACAAATGAAAACAATAGACTTGAATCCATTATCCAAGGAAAGGAGAAGTGCTTAAAAAATATAGGTCGTGTCATTTTCAAAAATGTAGAGGCAGCAACAACTATCGTTAATTCCAAAATTTCTTGATACGTTTTGATTTCATGATTTGAGGTATGATTTTTTTTAATTTTTAGCATGATTGTGTCACTCTTAAGTTAGGATATTTGATTTGATTGAATAAACTATTTTTCTTATTAAGATTAGTCTTTTTATTTTATTTAAGAAAATATGATTGCACTTGCTATTATAACTAGCTACAGAATCGCAAGATTCTGTAGCCAGTTAAGAAAAATCGAATTCTTTGATTTAAAAATTGAAAATATATATGAGATCTTCTTATTTTCCTTTGTTTTTAGGATTATTAAGAAGCCCATGATTTCCAAGATGATACGAGGCACTTTTGAGATCTCCCAACCATATCAATTTTGTATTTTGAGTAAACAGATTAGACTGTTAATAGTGTTTTGATATCTAGTGAAATCAAGGTGGTTGCATCCCCCATTATTTTTGAAACCAATTTCATCTTATCAACAGGAAACATTTATGTTTCATGAAACCTATATAAACATATCATTTTGTAAACATTGGATCATCTCGCCCTGGGGTGAGAGTATGTATATTTATGTACGGACTTGAATGACATAGAATACATTACAACTTTAGCTTTATGTATCATGTTTTAATTTAAGTTCTTCTTATCTCATTACAATGATAGATGATGATAGCCTTTCGTCTGCATGATTTATTGCTATTTGAGATAATCCTTTTCACATACTTCCCATATTTCATGTCTCAGATATAATACACAGTGATCCTTTATTCGATTTAAATTAGGATATTTATCTTTAATTTCAATTGAATATTTACATGCAAGTTATTACAGGGAGAATTATTTCATCGTAGTTACTTTCAAATTACAAGATTACGGTGACTGCATCTATTATATGTTCTGTTATTATAAATTCAATCTCCAGCATTATCGTTCCTCATTTATTAGGGGAAATCTCAATATCTGTAGCAGGTTTACTTCATCAGATAAAGGTGGCTGGATATTCAACATCGAATAGACATTGGATGCAATAACAGGTTAGCCTGTTATTTGATTTCGCTAGTTTCCTTAATACATAAGTTTTCTCTATATAAAAATTTTTCTACTACCTATTATTTTCTGTTCAATTAGGAAGTTTAATGTGTGATATCATGAGTGTATACATTTAAGAAAACAAACACAAAAAATTAGATAGTATTTTCACTTGCTTTATTATTATTGCTAAAAGTAATCAATCTACATTTGATTTTTACGAGTTTAGATTAAAACTCATGTTTTGTACAAATTGTATATAAAGTTATTGATTATAATTTTAGTTAAACAAATTGTACATATGTATATTTAAATGTACTTATAGATTTTAGTGATTGTTATTTATTAGGTTATTGTTTTTTTTCTTTAGTTATTTTTCACTTTCTTTAGGAATTAGATTGGCCAACGGAGCCACAAAACCCGTTGGAGTGAATTAATCCAAACAGATTGGGTTAATTAGACAACCCCGAACCAGATTCACTCCTCCAGTTGATGAGCGGTCAATTTTGCCCGTCAACAGTACCTCACACAGAGCCATGGAACTAACTAAACCCCCGTATATGTAGAAATTGAAGTGATATCACAAACACCAAAACAAGAAGAGAGGGGTAATATCCCTACTTTCCCCAATGTGACATCATGCTTAACTCTTGTGTTAGAAATTATTCACAACACATTGGTAAAAGGAATGTATTTGTCACTCTTTAATTACTCCTAAGTTTTTCTTTTGTGGCCTTGGAGAGTTTACTCTACAATCCTATCCCAAGGTCCTAATCCTATCTAATGTTGGTTCACTAAAAAATAATTTTTTTCTAATTGATTTTATATTATGCAATTTACTTTTATGGTTGTTATTTACTTCAAAAGCAAATCAATGAAACATTTTGTGATGTATGACTCTTGACCCAACCAAGCAATGAAAATATGTTAATGCAATTATTTCAATTCAATGAACTCTATCTATGGGAGGGAGATGGTAACTTTTTCCTTGTAAATTTTAAAATTCAATCTCACAAACCAAGCAACCATACAAATAGTTTAGATCTAAAAGGTATTTGAAGAATTCAACCCAAACTATGTGCCAACGCACTCTTTAAAATAATGCTTCAAAAGCTCACAAGAAATGATTTTTTTTGTTTTTATTATGTAACATTTCCAAATATAATGCAAAAGGATTCTTGATCTAGGAAATAACACAAAATGAAAATGGAAAACCATAAACTTTAGTAAGAAGAGGGTTTAGAAAATTGGTAGTGATGCCAAAGAATCCCACTTCAATGTCTCTACCAAGATCTCACCCAAAACTCACCTAAAAGGATAGATATAGCAATGGATAATAATCACAAAAGGATAATCCAAATGTAATTAAATTATACACCACTAGATCTATTCATATATGTTAGGGTCACTTCCAAAATTGACAGGATCACCAAACAACAAACAAGCCTATCCAAGCAAACCCAAAACAAACCACACAATCACACTCCAAAAAAAAAAATGAAGGAAAATTATGTGACAATAAAACTCAGACAGAGAAAATATCTTCCCAAAAAAGATCAACAGAGACCTCTGGACCCAAACTAACCAGATCTGATCTCAAAAGTATGTAATCCTTCAACTTTACCCAATTTGTAGGGATCGGTGGAGGAAACAGGAATTACAACCAACGATGCTTTTCACATGTCCCTTATACTACAACATGCGATGATTGTTGATTTTTGGTTTTTTAAATATGGATTTGCTTCATATTTGTTTCAAATCTATTAGATCTATGTGATCTGACCCTTGGAAAAGTATAGTGAAGATAAATTAAATCACAAATATAAAATAGAGGGAAATTTGGAAAGATATTCTAGAGAAGAATCAAAGATCCTTCCCCAACACAGTCACCAGTTCTATTATTGGAGGATTATCACTAGTATGGTAATTATATCTCCTTAGTTTTTTCCTATTGATCATAGATAAATAATGGGGATAGAATTCTATGCTTTTCCTAGTGTCAAGAAAATGTATTCAAAATTAACCTAAGGAGTGGTAGAGATAGAATATATTTCAATGTAGGTTTTCCTTCATATATCCTGACTGATGCAGATCGTATTTTCTAGCTCCAATATCCACAACCTACTTCTTTTACATAGAATAAAAATAATGCATTTCTACCTCTCTACTTGGTGTTAGAGTCCTATATCTTGTTAATATTATGGTAGCTGTGGGAGGTATTTACCTTTACATGTGAACCTGATGAGAATAGAAGACTCCGGGAAGTAAGAGAAACCCTGATGAATTGGCTAATGACCCTAGAAGCCTTGTCGGCTCAAGAATATAATTTATATTAGGCTATTAGCCTCCAAGAGAAGAATTCGGCCAGAATTAATAATAATATACTGAACAGACACCTACCGAGAAGGAGAAGTCATCCCCAGTAAACTGGCAGGATTACTATAAATACTGGGCGCCAGTTTCTCATTTGTCACATATCAGGACTGCAGTTTTCTCAGTTGGTGCGCACTGCAGTTCTAGCTGGTGCGCAGGTTTGGAGGTGGGTTGCAAGTGCAGCTGCAACAACAACATGTTTAAGTATTTGGCTTGGATATTTCTTGGCTAGGGTTTGGACTATCTGATCAGCTTTTTGTGATGCACTATCCTTGGGGAGAGATGTGCTGCTCTTTGTTTGGCTATCTAGCCTAGGGTTTGCTTCAGGAGGAATTCTCAGGTCAAGGTTAAGGTGCTCAGAGGGAGGCATTGGCCTATGGTTGGGAGACGAGGGTATCGTCGTGGTAAAACAAGCACACCATATTATATATTCTAACAGGTTATGGGCCCACACCCCTTCAGTCAGCGTAAAATGCTGGAAGGAAACATAGCCGCTAGATATTGAGCTCGTTGAGGAACTGTCGCTAGGGTTACTAGTAGGAGCATCTTCCAAAAGAACTGCAGCTAGGGTTACCAGTAGTAGCAGTTGCAGAAACCCTAAACCTCTTGTTGAGGCACCTTAAGTGATGAGATTGACATGATCTCCAGATAGATCAGTGCACCATAGCCCAACGCATCTCCTAGTACACTCAGAAGGCCAAGACGTGAAGTTTGGATTTCTAGTCAAATCTAAGGTTTGACCAAGTCAAGCAAGCCATGAAAAACTCTATGAAGTCTGAGAACAAGCTAGAAGGAGCCTCCAACTTCAAAGGATGGAAGGAAAAGATTGACCTCATCCTTGCTAAGAATAAAGTGTTGGACATTGTGAAAGGAAATATCATGAAGCTAGAGTTCAAAGAAGGAGAAGAGAAGGAACCGCAGAATGTTGCAGCTATGGAGAAGTTCAAAGACGTTGACATCAATGCCATGAGTATCATAGTGGATTCCATAANAGAAGACTCTGGGAAGCAAGAGAAACCCTAATGAATTGGCTAATAACCCTAGAAGCCTTGTCGGCTCAAGAATATAATTTATATTAGGCTATTAGCCTCCAAGAGAAGAATTCGGACAGAATTAATAATAATATACTGAACAGACACCTACCCAGAAGGAGAAGTCAGCCCCAGTAAACTGGCAGGATTACTATAAATACTGGGCGCCAGTTTCTCATTTGTCACATCTCAGGACTGCAGTTTTCTCAGTTGGTGCGCACTGCAGTTCTAGCTAGTGCGCAAGTTTGGAGGAGGGTTGCAAGTGCAGCTGCAACAGCAACAAGTTTCAGTATTTGGCTTGGATATCTCTTGGCTAGGGTTTGGACTATCTGATCAGCTTTTTGTGATGCACTATCCTTGGGGAGAGATGTGCTGCTCTTTGTTTGGCTATCTAGCCTAGGGTTTGCTTCAGGAGGAATTCTCAGGTCAAGGTTAAGGTGCTCAGAGGGAGGCATTGGCCTATGGTTGGGAGACGAGGGTATCGTCGTGGTAAAACAAGCACACCATATTATATATTCTAACAGGTTATGGGCCCACACCCCTTCAGTCAGCGTAAAATGCTGGAAGGAAACATAGCCACTAGATATTGAGCCCGTTGAGGAACTGCCGCTAGGGTTACTAGTAGGAGCAGCTTCCAAAAGCACTGCAGCTAGGGTTACCAGCAATAGCAGTTGCAGAAACCCTAAACCTCTTGTTGAGGCACCTTAAGTGACGAGATTGACCTGATCTCCAGATAGATCAGTGCACCATAGCCCAACGCATCTCCTAGTACACTCTGAAGGCCAAGACGTGAAGTTTGGATTTCTAGTCAAATCTAAGGTTTGACCAAGTCAATCAAGCCATGAAAAACTCTATGAAGTCTGAGAACAAGCTAGAAGGAGCCTCCAACTTCAAAGCATGGAAGACAAAGATTGACCTCATCCTTGCTAAGAATAAAGTGTTGGACATTGTGAAAGGAAATATCATGAAGCTAGAGTTCAAAGAAGGAGAAGAGAAGGAACCGCAAAATGTTGTAGCTATGGAGAAGTTCAAATATGTTGACATCAATGCCATGAGTATCATAGTGGATTCCATAAAAGACCACTTGATACCCTACATCTCCCATCTTGACTCATCAAAGAAGATGTATGATGCCCTAACTAATCTCTTCTCAGTCAGAAACATTGGACAAATTATGAGTCTGAAGAATGAACTTTGTGACATGAAGATGAATGATGACGATAACATAACATCCTACTTTGTAAGGATCTCCTAGCTAAGAGATCAACTACAAGCTATTGAAGAGATTACTTCAGAAAAGGAATTGGTGAACATAGTACTCAATGGTCTTCCTAAGACATGGGATGCATTTGGGGCAAGCATGAACACAAGGAAGGAGTACCCGACATTTGAATAACTTTGGACTTGATGTGCTCAAGAAGAATCAAGGATCAATGTAAAAGAGAAACCTCAAAAGAAGTACGATGATCAAGCCTTCACAACAAGATTCAAGAACTTCAAGAATAAAAGGAAGTTTGGTTCAAGGAGGAATCCAAATCAAGAGAAAGACATT
>JZKD02S2404186.1:0-13916 GCA_000966675.3 Picea glauca | reverse complement strand
CCTCTTGGTATCACTCTCCCTTCCTCTCACACTCTCAAACACTCTCTCTCTACCCACATATCTATCTTTCTCTCTCCCCTTGTTATACTCTCACACACTCTTTCTCTACCTTCATCCTCCCTCTCTCCCCCTCCCTTCCACTCTCTCTCTCTCTCTCTCTCTCTTACCTCCCTCCCTCTCTCCCCACTCTCTCCCTATTTCTCTCTTTTCCTCTATATACCCATTTTCTATTACTATCTCTCTATACCCACCCTTTCTATCTTTCTCTCCCTCACTCTCACGCACTCTCTTTGTATTCCTCTCTACCCTTCTCACAGTCTCACACACTCTATGTGGAGATATTACTTTTATTCCCTTGTAAGAAACCTTTTTCTTGCGTAATCTGAAAATTCTAGCATCACCCTATCTTTGAAAAAGCATATGTGAATATAACTCTACTTAAGAAAATATTTGGCAAGTTAACAACTTGTGAAACTTCTTACATGGTTTATAAATTTTTATTATTTCTACCTTTTCCATATGTTACATGTTGCTTTTTGTTGATGAATACTTGTCATTATGGCATTCATGTATTATATGGAGATGGTTGGATTGATGTCCATGATTATTTGAAATTTATTTAAATTTATACCCAAAAAACCCCATGGCTTCCACAAGCTTCAACATTAAGGAACTAGTTTTGGTTGGGGAATGGTGAGGCGAGGAAAGGTAATGCAAGGATAAACATCTCAAGGCAAGGAAAGGTCTTGGTATAGGTCTAGGTTTCGGTCTGGATCTAGGTGAAGGTCATGTTCTAGGTCTATGCCTAGGTCTAGGTCATGGTTTAGTCCAAGGAATCAAAAGGAAAGGCTGGACAGGGCAAGGGAAGACAAAGAAAGTAAATGAAATACAAAACAAGGTAATGCAAGGCAAAGAAAGAATAGTCATGGAAAGGAATGACATGGCAAGGTAGGATCTAGGTCTAGGTCTAGGTGTAGGTCAAGGTCTTGACTAAGAGCTAGATCATGACCTAGACGTAGATGTAGACCTATACCTATACCTATACCTAGACCATGATCTATACCTATACCTATACCACCTATACCTATACCTATACAAGTACCTATACCTATGATGTATACCTGTAGCTATACCTATGATGTATACCTATACCTATACCTATGATGTAGACCTATACCTATATCTATACCTATACCTATACCTATACCTAGACCATGACATAGATCTAGACCTAGACCTAAACCATGAATTAGACCTAGATGTACACCATGAAAATGAACTAGACCATGAACTAGATCATGACATCGACCATGAACTAGGCCATGAACTAGATCATGACATCGACCATGAACTAGACCATGACCTATACTAATTAGAGGAAATTTCAACTTAAAATGGGCCTCTTAGGGAAAAATCAATACAATTATAAAATAATTCCATGTAGACATTTTATATTACTATTTCACTTTTATTGAAGTTGCCCATGATTATTTCACTTTGATCAAAGTTGCACATGAAATAACCATATAATAATAATATATAATATATAATTAATAATCATAATATCTAATAATATTATAATATAATATAATATAATATTATATTATATTATATTATATTATAATATTATATAATATATTGTATAATAATATATAATATTATGATATATTATATATATATATATATATATATTACTTATTATATGTATTCAATTTAATTAATGTTGGTGATCACGAGTGTGTTAATGCATTAAAGGCACCTCAATAATATTATCTCTTATTTATTAAAAATATTGGAAAATCGATTAGTATATTCATTTCACTCAATATTCAAGACAATTTCGGGCAACAATCATGCTTAGAACAAACAAATTATACTATTAAAAAAATCCACATATCTCCAAATTATATAATTAAAAATTACATAAGACATGCACCTCTTTTTATTTTTAGAATGTTTTGATTGGCTAATCCATGATGACATGGAATTTTTATTAGGGTTGGTAGGACCATTTTGCAACCAAATTTCCTCTAATATGATGGAAATACAAGGCATGGAAAATAAAGACAAGGAAAGTCGATGCAAGGAAATCCAAGGAAATGCAAGGCTTGACATGGAAATTCAAGAAAATGAAAGGAAAGGGAGGGAATGGCAAGGTATGGAAAGGAAAGGAATCACAAAGCAAAGAAAGGAATGACAATGAAAGAAGATGTGAGGCATGTAAAGGAAAGGAAAGGCATGCCAATACAAGGCATGACATCGCAAGGAAAATAAAGGAAGGACATGGAAAGGATAGGAAATGATAGACATGGTGATCCAGATGGATATCGATGGCCACCCACCTTTTCCAACTGGCTCAAAACAATTTTCTGGCAATTTTGGTAATTTACTATTTTTAGCAGTTTTCACTTCTGAAGTCGTTTTGAGGACCTAAACGATGTTTTTTGGTAAAACATGTTTTCAATATGAAATTTCCTTTGGTATTGCATCTAAAATGAATCTCCTCAACTATACCTTTCCAACAGGCTATCATGTGCCTAAAATAGAGATTGTATGCAAAAGTTATGACCCCGGGAAGTTGATTTACTAACTTACCCAAACGGGTCCCACATGACTTTTGGCACTTCATCTCCTACGGTTAGGTTTTTGGATGTCTAGGTCTTTTTGCATTCCTGTTTATTGTAAAAAGTCCTTTAGAGCCTCATTGCAATCATCTTCTTGCGAATGCGAGTAGCCGTCACATCTCTTCTCAGAGATAAGTTGCCACCATTCTAGCAAGTCTTTCACTCTGTATATTTACAACCTCTGTACATTTATTTCATTAATAGAAATCATGTATTATTGTATCTCTGTGTTTATGGTTGCATATCTGATACATTTTTGTTATATTATTGGATATCCGTGATATCTATGTGCATTTCTTTATTATATTTCCGCTCTCATTTTGTGTCGAAAATAATCCGGATCAACGGTATTAGAGTAGGCTTCTCTTGATCGTTTTTCAGTGCATGTACCCGACAAGGTCCGAGTATAGAAAGTTGGGCTTTGAGCTTGTATCTCTTGAAGACAATTTCTCTCGCATGCCCAAGACACCCTCCATGGCAGAAGAAAATAAAAACGACAAAGAAGACGATCCTATAAGTATGTTACTTGAGCAAGCTCTCACGTGATAGAGGGGCGAAATGATGGATAATTTTTCCCACAACCTTCAACGCCTCTCGATAGCATCAACCACATATTCAATAAGAGGCCACTTTAGAGGCACCTCTCCTTTTAAGGTACAAGTCAATTTTGATATTCCTATATTTGAAGGTCAGATAGATGCAGATGCCCTAGATAAATGGTTAAATATGTTATAAGGTTATTTATTTGTTCACAATTTTTTTGATAGAGAAAAGATCATCTTTTCCCTCCTTAAGGATCTCCCCCATGTCAAACATTGGTGGGAAACTTATTGGGAGCAGAGTTCCACAAAGGAGTCTAGAATATATGGGGTCAAGCCCACTTGGGATTTTTTTGTGGATGCGGTAAAGGAGCAGTATTACCCTATTGACAACTATGAGGACTAGTACATGAGATGCACCACACTGTGGCAAGAGAGGAGCCAATAATTTCTAGAGTTCACCAATACCTTCCATACATTGTGCACCAAGCTAGGTATCAAAGACTCCAAACAACATTTGGTTCTGAAATACTGTGGGGCTCTACATAGATACATTCAAACTGAAATGGATTTTCTAGATATCTCATCACTCGGTGTTTCTTATTGATATGTTGTTAAAATTGAGGATAAATTTAAGCACCAGAACAAATAGGAGTTCGGGTCTACAAATACGCAACAACCAAAGTATGAAAAAGATGGCCCTAACAAATAATCTCTTGAAAATCAATCCAAGCCACAGGAAAGGAAGGGTCACGGGAAGACAAAGGATAATGAAAAATGGTGTGATTTCCACAAAATACCCTAGAAAAACACCGATGAATGTCGCTCAAAATAGTCATTGGTGGCCTAGATAAAATACAAGGAGATGAACCCTGATTTAGAATCTGATTATGAAAATAATGGTAATGGATAGATCATTGACGTAGGCCACACTGTTATTGTTGCGACTACAACAATTCAACTAGAAGAACCAACAGATCCTGAAGAGGGGGAGAGCCTTTTTCATTCACATATGTGGGTGACGATGACCCCACTGCATTTTATTGTTTATAGCGGAAGCCATAAGAACCTCATCTTAGCAGAGGTCATCAAACAGTTAGGATTGTCGACAACACCACACCCGCAACCATACAACATCAGGTGGCTTCACCAAGGATGATATCTCTGTTTCATNACTACAAGAAATTAGTTATCTTCTAACTAACTAAATATAATCAATTCAAATTCTATGTTAGATTCAAGACAAGATACAAATAATATCATTAAAATCATTAATCAACACGAAGAACTAGATGAGAATGAGAGTTATTTTATTGATAACAACAAAATGGGTTGGTTACAACTTGCTATCAATGTGGCACAATCCTAGAACCAGGCTCCAAGCTCCTCCACCTAAGGCTTGAGATGATGAAGACTACCTTCAATTGTTTGTGTCTCATAAGGTCCAAGGTACGAGTCTACACTATGTGAGTAAATGTGTTGGAGTTGAACAGAAGGAGACATCGTTTGATTACTGGTCATTGATCTATACCATTAAGAAACACGAGACAACCCACCAATGATGATGAAGGGCATCAATGTACCTATTACAATCTAGTAGGTGTGAATAAATGAGTCGATGTTGATAACGTGATAGAATCTATAGAGAAGGGGAAATTAATGTACTCCCACTATCAATATTTTGGGAACTTTCCATTGATGACTGCAACCCCAAGGTACTAACAATAACTCTAGATCCTTGTCCCCGAGTAATATGTGCTAACATCAATAGGAAGATATGCACTAGAATGAAGCCATTGAGGTACAACTCAAGCATGCAACAGAGAGAATAGAACCCAACAGAGACTCTCTAAATGGTATCCAATTATGGAGACTACTAAAAAATATGAGGAATCTACCAATGGGGTCGAACAGAAACTGAGGTATCTCACAAATACCTATGTGTGATAATGGTTGTTGACATCAAACATACATGAAAGAACTCATTCAATGACCAATGATGGTTTGTGACTTGTTGAGAACAAGGATACCTATCAATGGCATAAATAGGCCAAGGGTGAAACTTGAGGTCATGCTCTCAAAGAAATGTATTGTATTTGATAAGAGCAGACCCACCAGAAAGAAGTCACTGGGGACCTTCTAGGCTAGCACGAGTGGGAGACAAAGATACTTGTGATATTGAATAATACTTGACTAACATGGGAGGGATAACTTGAAAATTAAAAGGTTTCTATAGAATGCTTGACATAATATGACCTCCCTTGAAAAGAAACACAACACAAAATCTGACTTTGGTAGCATGAATTATAAACTAGGGTACGCTTGTGAAATAGGAGGTCTAAAACAATTCTTCATATAATTGGAATAATAACCATATGGGGTAGACTTTACTCAAAAATGAGAAAAAGGGTTTCCTAAATCCATACTAACCCAATGATGAGGTAAATATTCATAATAGTTTGTTTTGTTCAAGGGATACATAAGTAGTTTCCATGTATAAAATGTGAAGACTCATTCCCATACTTTTTTTTATTTTTCATATAATAAATCCTAAAAAAATAATAAAAGACTGTTATGATATAGTGCAATAAATGAGTGTTATGGAAATCAAACTAGTTTCAGGCCCAAGGAATGTACCTATACTCAATTCAAGGAAATCATGTGCATGATATGGACACTTAGGATAAAGTTTCCTCTAGGGATACAAGTGTCAAGTCACAAAGGATACTGTTTCAAGGATGGTAAATTTTGAGAATGCATATAAAATGGCTATATAACAACAAGACGAAGTCAGCATTAGGCCCAAAATGTGTGAGAAATCAATATGAAATGAAAGTACAACTCAACGCAACATATTTTTGGAGGCCCCACAAGTAATTGGATAACAAAAGACGAGAATAAGATATGAGGCTTCAATGCCAAGTCATGATGGGATGAAACAAGGATCCTCGGGCTATGAAATTATTTTAGAATGGTGCCAAAATGTGAACAAGGTTATAACTAGGGAACCCATGAATGATAGTATCTACCACATGAATTAAAACACTTCTTAAATAGAAAAGAAGGTTTTGTTTCACAACTTAGTGGGGTTGATCCTAAGGTAAAATGAAATAAGAAACAGATAATGAAAAAATGCATGAAGGGTCAAATCTAACCTATATGATAGTTTTGAGATCATTACTTGTTAGAACAGATCAACACAGAAGAAAAGGTGCTAAAGAAAAATTTCTTCAAAGTTTTGTATATAAGACCAAAAATGCTCACCCAAAAGTTAATAAGTCCAATATGGAAACTTGTGATAAGAACATGTTCTATGGAATATAGAACTTGAAAACAACAAAACCTAAAAGTACAATACGTATATAGAAGCACACAACCTTGTGAATTATGCATAGCAATGCTCCAAGTATATCCCATTACTAGGCTCAAGCCAAGGGTTTCAACAGTAACCAACCAATAAATCTTGCAGTTCAGGAAGATGACGAGGATCCATAATCATGGCTTCAAGAATAGCCTCATCAAAAGGAAATTCAACATCTAAAAAATTGGAAATCGACGACACACAAATACAAAGGCTTGAGGTATCACAAACACTAATATTAGGATCAAGAGGAAGGATGAGATTACTTGGTCCAAAAGGGGAAAGGAAAGGCTCGCACGCTCACATTGGATACAAAACCTAATAAATTGTTGAGACCTTGTCTCGAGAAGGCCAACATGATTGTAAAGGATCCTTCTCATAAAAAATTGAACACCAAGGAAAAGATACCACATAATTCACCTGTGATGAGGAAGAGTCAACTCAAACACTAGGAACACACAAAGGGGTAACCTGAGATAACTATGAACTAGGATGGTGATTATCATATGAAAAATGATGAATGGAGAAAATACTTCCATTGTGAGGGGAGTGAATCATAGAAAATAGCATATGCACCATGATGGTTATTGATATATCCTATCTGAGTTTGTATTGAGTGACCAAGGGTTCATGTCTCTTCAGGGTTCCAAGAAAGCTTTGAAAACTATCGGCCCTCCGGGTAAACTAGAAGACACTATAATGCACAGGGTGCACTACGTCATCTCACTTGATATAGTCTTAATGGGTGGCTACAATACTCATGTGTTTGCAACCTAGGATTGTGTGGGTAATATGATAAATATACACTAAAAGTTCTATGGTAACATATTAATGCAATACGTTGTTATCGCGATTTATGTAGGAAATATAATGACTCATTCATTTAGCTTATCAACATTTACTGAAAGACAATAAAGACACACATGCATTCAATCACATAACATAGATATTATCATGATTCACCCCCTGGGATATGTTCATAAAGATCTAACTCTTAGATATTTTATTATTGTCGTTTTGAAACTACATCATCGTGTGCCTACAACTCCTCTCAGTGGGTAAGATCTATATGAGGCAGACTAGATCGCACCAAGCTCCTCAACCTGCGATCTAACCCTCCTCAATCCTATCTATCTCAATAGCTGACAAAAGTAGGTCATACATGAGAATATTACATAGCCTTCGCTTAATTGTATTCGTCTCTCTATATCTCTATCACTTACTACAACAATCATCTCTCTCAATAATAATGACTAGTCTCCTCTTTGAGACCTAGGTAACTATATTTATATGTTTCTGGCTCTTCATCCATTACAATAAATTGAAAAAACCCTAACCCTAGCGTCATTAGGTATTCCATGCATGCACGCGTGTTGTTCTCCCTTCCAGCTGTCTCTTTCCTCATGCATGCCTTCTTTCCCAAAATCTCCTTGCTTTCCTCTTTGTCCTTCTTGCAATAGACCACCAACACTGACATGTGGCTCATCTCAAGCCACCTAACCTTTGTGTGCTTCATCAATATCCATGGCGATCACCTGAAACTTCTCCTTGAGCTTTGCTGCTTGTGTTTGTGCCTATGTGGTATTATCCTTTAGTGCATCTACTGTTTGGACTACAATATCATCACTGATTAACCCCGCGCACTATGCCTGGGTCTATGCTATATGTGTCTTGGCTTCCTATGCCTATGAAATGAATTCTGCAATGTGATCTTGAAGCAATTCCATTTGTGATGACGCTCCTTTTTATGTGTTTGCATAGTGGTGAGTTCTTCCTATAGTTTCTTCATATCCTGCACCCCTTTAACATTCTCTGTGATGGACATTGTCTTCTACTTATTTTTGAGGTCTTGGATAGCTGTGCTTATCCTTTCTCCTTCCTTTTTAGAATGTTGGACTTGCTGATCCTCTTATAGATTCATCAAAAGTTGTGTTTCTTTATCAAATAAGTTGGTTGTTGCATTGACCTGTTGCTATATCTCCTGTAGCTTCTCTACTGCCTCCTACTTCCTTTTCTCCCTTACTACTGGTGGAATGGTGGGTGTGATATGCTCATGGAGATTCTCAATATCATGCTAATATTGATTGATTTCCTACGCAATATGATCAATCTTCTCTGTTGTTGTGAGTACATCCCTCTGCGTGGTTTTTGGAATCTTTGCATAAGTTCCTAGCAATTTTCATTCCCGTTCGTTCATGCGCTCCCTCTCCTCTTGGGTCTTGATCTTAGCATGCTCACATATTAATTCCAATGCATCCCTCTTCTTCATTGAATGTTGTAATTCAGCTAAGTGTGTGCGTGCACGAGACTATACCTCTTGGGTAACACTAACCTGTAATTTGTGTAGATATTTGGATGGTATCCATGACAATACTAGTTGGAGTTGAGATCAGTCCTTTAGGGGTTTCTACCCCACGATCAAATCCATGCACAACATGTTGGGTGTAATTTGGAAATTTTCACTCGGCTGCGGTATTGTGTGAATGATATCTCACTCCCTTGCTTCAGGTTCTTTTCTTCTCTGTAATGATGACGACCCTATTCCTATGTTGTTGTCTGCTGCCTGCGCTTCCCCTATCTGCTTGAGGAATTATCGCATGTCTGTGATCTCCTTTTGAATTTTGTTCTTATGGAACACAACATTCTCAAAGTATTTAGATGTACAATACTAAACCATTTGGGTTATCATCTCTACATCGTCCTCCGTGATTGTGTAGTCCGGAGTTGTTCTCTGCACCTTCATATTCTTGCGTGCACCTCCCATCTGAGTAGTTGGTCTCTTATTCAGGCTTGGTTCTTGTGAATTGGGACTTGGTGTAGTCCTCTATGCTTCTGCGGCTTATTTATGCTATTCTTGGGCCAGCTTCATATTATTCTTCTTCCCCTTCTAGGTTTGTGTCTTATTTGTCCCTTCATTTGTCTTCTTTGCTTTGTCTGGCTCGTCCTTCATTTCTTGGGCACTGAGACTTCCTGAGTCTGCGTTTCCAACTGGCCTATCTCCTCTTTTTCTGTCTTTGTAGGTATCTCTTGGGTGAGAACAAGAATATTCAATTTTTCCTCTTAATCCCAGATAACCATGTCAATGTCGCCCTCTGTGATGCAATAACGCAATTGTAGCCAGTTTTTATTGGGGTTCTTCTGCGCCTGTATCCACATCACATGTCAAGTGGCCTTGAAGTTGGCGATGTCTTGATAGTGTGTGACAACCTGTGGTTTTATTCTCCAAAGGTTGGAGATGGCCTCATGTAGGTCATGAAGGTATTCTTTGAATAAAACTATGTTCATCTTCTTATGATTGGCATCTGACGCAGCACCAAGTGATAAATACCTTGCTCCACAATTCATCTTGGGTCTGGTGGAAAAGAATGTGTAATTTGGTTCCTTCCATCCCATGATATCTATCAACATGAGTAGCCATGAGTAATGAAATTTGGTTCCTAGATCCCGTGCATCCTTGCAGTCATCAAGGAACAAATTCAACAGATAAGGTGCCCAGCTAATTGTGGTGCACTCGACAAATTATGTTGCAATTGCGACGACCCCAGCTGAGACTTCCTCCCTGTGGCATTTTCTTAGCATCTTGCAGGCCAAGACTTTTTTGGCCATTTGTGTCGTGACATCATTGATTCTTTTGATGATGACTCCTCACATCCTCCTATCAATGTCGTATTTTGTTTTCATTTCTTCTGTGAGTTATTTCACCTTTTTTTTTATTGTCAAGAAATTGCATAGGATCGATGCCTCAGGATGGAAGCTCTGTAATGTTTGCAATGATATCCACATCTATCGAGACGATCTTCTCCAACCATATATCCATGCCATGTGTGAGTGCCATTAGTTTTCTGATGCAACTGTTTACGTACTATCCTCTGCCAAAGTGTGGGAGATCTAGTAGACCTAAAATCCCTGTTTTCTCCAATCTTGTTGCTCACTGGAGTGGTTGATCAATTATTTCCCCAACTACATTCATGCCCACAGTCTGTAAGTATACTTTCTTTGTGAACTACGAGAAATTTTCTGTGTCTGTTACATCGTGGTCTGAGTATTTTATTTTCTCGACATGACCCAACAAGTCTGATTTTACCCATACCCCATCTGGTATACGTGGAAAAACAAGGGATACAATGGGTTTCTTGCGAGGTGACTTGGGTACTTGTTGCTTTTCTTTCTTCAGTAGTGGTTAGCTTGAGGTTCCAGCCTCCATTGATTGTACTTCAAAAAACTATTCTGGCTAGCTCGTGACATCTTCCACTGTTCCTTCTAGTGGGTGGTCTGATATGGTTGTTTGAGATTTGTTTGGCTTGACTGTTGTTTCCAGATTTGTCATTGTCCCATTAACTCTTGGAGATACTTTAGTGTTCTCTAGTTGTTCCTCATTCAGGGTTCTTCTGACGTGGTTATGTTTCTCTTGTGATTTTGTCGGCATATCCACATTTATTCCCTCATGTGTTGGTTGTTGGGTTTCTTCCACCACAGTTGTGGGGTTCATCGATGTTGTATCTGGTGATGGGATTTCGTCGATATTGATGATATATGGTGGTTGTTGTTCACCTTCCTCCAATTGTGCCTATTCCCTTATTCTAAATCTGGAATTTCATGCAGTCTGGGTAGACTCTGCTTGTTTTGGTGGTGCCATAACCTCTGTGAGTTGTGCTCTGTGATTCATATTCTTTCTCTCTCCTTGTCTTTTCTAGTCTCACAATAGACTGTTTTCTCCCATGTTCGTGTTTTGTATGGGCATCATATGAAACTTGTTGAATATGCTACCTTTATGACAGATTCAATGAAACTTTGATCCCTTCATACTTTTTGTTACTCTCCCTCACTGTCTCTAGCTGGCACAATTAATAATGCAGCGTCTCGTCGGTCCTTTCTGACATTCAATTCCACATAACTTCGTCGTTTCCTACTACTTTTGTCGTCTTTCCATTTCTCGCTTGTTTCCCTTTTGACTTGGTCATTGGACTTATCCTCGCTGATTTTGTGTTCCTAATTGTGTGTGCTCCTTCTTCTTTTGGCACACTATTCCTTTGTCAGTACTATTTAATATCCTATTATTTTTTTATTTTTTTTATTGTGCGGTGCCTTTTCAAGTCGTGGGTGGTCAACTGTCTTTGTACAACTTCAGTCGACTCTCGTTGATCATCCCTATGAGTTCTGTGCCTACTAGGTCCTTCAACTGTACAACTCCCCCATTTGTGACAATGTTTACTTTGTACAGTCCTAACCAGTGCATTCTGAGTTTTCCTGGGTGCTGAATGGATTTGCTATCATACATCAACACTAAATCGCCTTCCTTGAAGGTTTTCTTCTTGATGTGTTTGTAATGCCAAGATTTTTCCCTTGCTTTATTAACTTATTGGTGAAACCCTACTAGGATCCGATATTCCTCCATGGTGATCAACTGATTTAGTCTCTCTTGTACTTCACCCCACTATGTCATGTGTGTAATTGCTGCTACGTGCAATCTTGGTACTAGAAATTCTAATGGCACCACTACTTCTTGGCCATATACCAGTTTAAATGGCATGTGCCCTGTCAAATATTTCCGCGTAGTCCTGTAGGCCAACAATACTGCTAGTATTTTGAGGTCTAATTCATCTCTGTTGACATTATAGGTCTTCATCAGTGCGTTCTCAAGGATTTTGTTAAATGCCTCTACTGTGCCATTTTCCTGTGGGTGATAGGGTGTGCTCTTCTGATGATGGACTTCAAACTCTTCATTCATAGCATTGATAGTGTTGTTAATGAAGTGCGTGCCTTGGTATCTCATCAAAATTCATGGGAACCTAAATCAAGTGATTAATTGTTCAAATAGAAAGTGTGTTATTGTTTCTGTGCTGAAATCCTTCACAGGTGCAACTTCCACCCATATTGTTAGGTATTTTGTCGCGGTGATGATGTACCTTGCTCCTATTCTTTTTGTTGGTGGGTTGATTGATCCCACAAAGTCTATTCCCCTTTTCTCGAATGCCTATAATGTTACCTGTGGTCATAATGGCATCTTGTCCCTTCTATTGGGTTTACCAACCCTTTGACAGTCATCACGTCTCTGGTAGTATTCCTTCGAGTCTCCGTGAATGGTCGGCCACCATAGTCCTACGCGTAATACCTTCTGTGCAGTAGATTTTCTTGCATAATGTCCTCTTGTTATCCCCTCATGGGATTTTGTTAAAACTCTTGGTATTTCATGATCTAACACATATCTTTGTAATATGCTATATGTGCCCATTTTCTATAAGTGTCCTATGATCAATTGATAATATACAACCCATAATACCAAGTTTTTCTTCTACGTGGTGTTGTATTCTTGTGATGTAGTACCTGTGCTCAAGTACTGAATGATATATGCAAAGTATTCATTGAAAACATGGACTGAAAAATAACTATGCGTCCGGGAAGTTGTCCTCTAAATTCATAGGTTCTCCCTCGTTTGTGACCCTTGATAAGTGGTCAGGTCCTACATTCAATTTTCTTGGCTTAACTATTGCTTCAAAGTCAAATTCTTGAAATAGTAGTAACCATCAAAAGATTATCCCCCCCAACATTGGCTTGTTGATTAGGTATTTAAGGGTTGAGTGATCTATGACCATCTTAAAGTGTTTTCCCAATAAGTAATGTCTGAATTTTTGTAGTGAGTAGACCATAGATAGGCATTCTCTCTTTGTGGTGTTATATTTTTTTTCTGATTCTGACAACTTTCTACTCACAAATGATATGGGGTGGTCCAAATCCCCTGCTCCTGGCTGCACCAAGATAGCTCCAAGTGTTATGGATGATGCTTCCACATGGACATGGAATGTATTCTCCCAGTCTAGAAATACTGGTATTGGCGCTGTGACCATCTTTTCCTTCAACGTATCCAGACCATGTTGACAATCATCATTCCACTAAAACTTTGTATCTTTTCTTAACAATTTCTCCATTGGTGCAGTAATCTGTGCGTATCCTTTGATAAACATTTTGTAGTATCTTGTGTGTCCCAATGTCGCTCTTAGCTGACAGACTATTTTTGGTGGTGGCAAGTTAACAATTACTGCGATCTTTGTAGGATATTGTTAGGGTCCTAACCCACACATAGGTAGAACAATATATTCAGAAGTAATAAAGGTGAATATTAATAAGGCCTTTCAAAAAAATAGAATAAGGTGGATGTAATAAGACCTAATAGAAGCTTCCGCTTCTAAAAGGATCTTCCTCTAGATGCTTCTTTTTAGTATAAATAGGAGGTGAGGGTATGAGAACCCTAGCTTGAATATTATTGTAATAGAGATTTTCTCAACTGGAGGTTGCCCCCTCGAAGAGGCCCGTGAACATTGCTTTCAGATTCAAAGTGTTATTTTTGTTGTTATTCTTATATCATTTCAGTGTTATTGTGGTGAATGTTTTGGT
>JZKD02S2404175.1:15476-28887 GCA_000966675.3 Picea glauca | reverse complement strand
AGTTAAACTACCAATCTTGGGAGAATGAAACCTAATGCAACCACACATTGGAGGAATAATAACACCTTGAGTCTTCTACCCTGAAAAACTACTCATGGGCCACTCACCTCCATAATTATACTCTTGTGAGTGAATTCCACTACAGGTAAACTCCTGTAAGTGAATATTTCATTCTCCACTGGTTAAACTACCAATTATGGGAGAATGACGCCCGATGCTTTCTCCTAGAGAAACAACAACACCTTAAGTCTTATGTCCTTTGAAGACTATGCCTAGGCCACAGGTGCACTCATGTGAATATCTTACCAATGATAATAATCATCAACACTCCCTATCAGTGAGGGATAAATTCATAGGTACACCCCTGTGAATTTCTTCTATCTACTAATTTGTGGATACGTGCTACCACTCCCTTTTGCATCATGTCTCATATGAAGTCCAACAAGAAGCTTCCAAAGTTTCATCGATTCATGACTTGCGACACTGGATGAAATATACTTTGAATCAAATATACTGAGTATTGTTGGTACCTAGGTTCGTGCCGCTGTCCTTTAGTCTTTTTACCCTATCCATCCACCATGTTGAGTTTTGTTGTTGCTGGTTTAACCTGTCCTTCAATTTCATTTTCATGGCCCCTGTTTTCCTTTTGTGTTGCCACACCATCTATTTTTATTGCTTGAAAGATAATCACATATCTGGTTTGAATTCAAACACTTGTCATCGTATTCGCCACTAATGAATTCCATGCAAGGCCACCAAGTTTTATCTGTGCAGGAGACATCCAGGGTCAATAAATCAATTAGAAGCTCATTAAGCTTCTGCATGAAACTTAGCAAATCAAAATAGTCCACCTCATCCTCTAGATGCGGGCATATGACAGGTTGACATGATCGACGATCAAGATCCATCCTTCAAGCCAGATAGACAACTCCTGTGGATTTCGTGGTTACATAAGGTGGATGAAAGACATTTTTTCATGGGGTTCTTAACCCCCACACTAATATCCATCGGTAGTGGCCCATCTCTCCAAATCAACAACCCTCACGCTTTCCTGGACCCCCCAAACCTTTATACCTTTAACACCAGGGTGGGGGGTCTAGGAAAGGTGGTTTCCCCACTGTGGGCCTCACCTTACGTGGCGCCTTCCCATGCTCCCGGAACCCCCCTCTCTAATCCGCTTACCGCCTACCCCCCTTCCTGGATCCTATCGAATTTCCTCCTGATACCATTCCTCTCATATCCCAACACCTGTCTCCCACTCATATTATACCATAATACTCCCACTCCTGTCACCACAAGCCAGTTTTTCTCCACTCACCTCCACTCACCCCCCTCACGTATCTACTGTCCTCCTCTCTCTACACACTACCTGTATCTTTCACTGCATGTTGCCAACTCCATACTCTGGATACCTCCATCATATTCAAACCTCCTCTCACCTTTTGACACTTGTCCTCATAGGTCATCTACCCTCGCGTCCACTCATCTCGCCTCCCCATTGGATGCTCGCCTCCATGTATCCCTTATTGACCATTGGACCATCAACCTTTCCAGCGAAGCTATTTTTAGGTACATATGGAAGATGATGAGGTCGACACAAAGTGTGCTTAGCTTCTGAAAGCTCAGACACAGAAAAATAATTAAGTCTCAGTCACAGGTCGATGCAAATTGGTCCAGAACACTTAAGTATACTATCTCTTCCTCAAGAAAATATCTGCTTAGGCAGCTAGTCATCTCCAATGGCTTCCAGCTCACAGGCATGCCATCATTCAATGCATAAATATGTTCTTCCAATCTCAGTTCATTCAGCACATACAGTCTCATTCCCAGTAGAAGTTCCAATTGTGTGATTCAAACACTCTTTTAGATTAAATAACAAGTGACCTTCTGTGTGTGATAAGAACCACTTGTTACCAGTTAAGTCTTGTACAGAGTTCGCATACTGAACTCCAAGAAATATCAGATAGGTTAGTCAGTCTATTTTAGATTCAGTAAACTAGAATTAGGTCTCAGTGCCCTAAGGATGAGAGCCTCTGCAGCTCTTTTAAATAGTTAGTTTTTGGACATTGTGAGGGGGGGATTTTTGGGGAGAAGAAATCAATACATCATCTTGGCTGAATCTATTATGCATATGGATTAAATTCTCTATATAGTAAATACGTTGTTTATGATAGTGTTTGTTTTATAATTTGTGTGTGTATTATCGTGAATGTAATATTGATTTGTGCTAAGTACTTTTCTTTCCTTTTCAGGTATTGCCTAACTGGTCTTTATTAACATGCAACCTATGATTACAACTATGACTTGGTGAAGTCTTGTTTTTCTTGCAACCTATGGGAGTGATTGCATTCTTATACATGTTTTATGCTTGAAATATTATTTTATGCATCAAACTTCTTGCAAGAGGATACTCATTGAGTGATGTGTTTTTTTCCTCTACTTTTACCCTTTGTTTTTCATTGTTTGTCATCAGTGTGCCATCAACTAAGGAGTACCCTCATCCTTTTCCTGTTCAAAACCAAACTTGAGATTTTATTGGTAAAACCAACCCTCAAAACTGACCCCAAAAAAACAAAGAATCATTATTATAAAAATAGATAGGTGGCCTAGCTTTACCCTTTAACAATCAGGTGCAGACCTTAGGACCAATATCTTCTAACGTCGTTGTTGGGGAACGGAGTAACGAAATATATTTCCCTGAGAGAATCACAATTGATAAAATATTACCTTTGATGGTGAAAAAATATTAGACAAAGATAGACACAAATATCAGACACAGATAGACTGCCATCTTTCACCTGGCGACTTCACTGACTAAAATTTAAAAAATAAATATTGGCACCCTGAATGGGATTCAACATATCCAAATATGAAAACAACAATGACAGGAAGGATCATTCTAACCCTGATAACAAAACAATAGTCTATGAGCCAGAAAGTCAACTAAGAAAATCCATTATAGCTCAGAGATATACTTCCCCCCTCAAGGGTAAAGCTGCACACCAAGATAATACTTCAAACCATCATCACAAGCAGCTGGAATTTTCTATCCCTGAGAATTGTAACTTCAAAGAATCTTAGAAATCCCCAACTCTTGATTCCACTTCAGTATCCAGTACTGCATCCACCCCTGTATCTCCCATAAATTTGCAGATTCCTATTATTCAAACCATGGATGTTAACAAGGATGTAATAATTGTTGCTAGATATGCACCCCTAGTGCTACCTGTAGGATTACAGGCACTCCCAACCACATATTATATGAAATATTTGTCAATGTATAATGGGGAAGGTGAAGTAACTACTGAGGAACATCTGGTAGCCTTCTATAGCTTGACAGATAACTTTAACATTGATTATGATGATGTATGGATGAAGTTGTTTGTATAGAGTCTGGATGGAGAAGTCAGAAAATGGTTCAGTGGTCTTCCTCCATCTTTCATTGTAGATATTGAGGCATTAGATGAAGCTTTCATAAATAAGTGGGGAGATAGGAGATATTACCTCTACTATATCATTGAATTTGGGGCTATAAAGAGGAAAAATGGTGAATCTATTTCAAACTTCACCAAGAGATTCAACAAAATGTATGGTAGAATCCCAGATGAAATTAAACTGACTGAAGCCTCTGCCAATATCACTTATTCTAATGCATTTGATGCAGATTTTTCCTTCCTCCTGAGAGAGAGAAGATAAACCACATTGTTATCCATGTAGGAAGCAACCATTGAGGTTGAATCTAATGTTTTGGCATCAGACAGATTGAAAACTAGATCCGATAAAGAGAAAAAATAGAGAGAGGATTCCCTTACCTCCTCTAACTCAACCACATTTGATCCCAAACTTGAGGAAATGACCAGAACTTTGAAAGATCTGAATTTTGAAATAGCCAAGCTAAAATGGGAATCCAAACAACCAAACAGAGCTTTCCAAGGGGTTGGAAATAGAAATCAAAATCAGTTCAGAAGGCCTAATGATGCCCCCCAAATAATGCAGAGAGAAAGAAGAAATGTTGATGATCAAAGGGTAGTTCCTCCTTTCCAAAACAATCAAATTGAGGAGATGGATGCAGAAAATGATGATGTGGATGATATTGTTGTGCTTTTTAATGAGACATATTACTATAGCAGTCACTTCACACAACAGGAATATGAGGTAGAACAATTGTCAAATCAGTTTGATGATCAGATAGGAGAGGAGGGAGTTATTCAAGGTCATCCTAAGAATAAATATGATTTGAGGATGAGAGAAGGGGCTCCCAAAGCCACCACCTCTGATCAACCCAAACAATTTGAAGCTCCCCCCAAGACAAGTCCAAATAAAGGTATGTCATCTAAAACTCAACAACTTTCTCTATCAAAACCTACAGTCCCTAAAATAAAAGAATCTGATAGGCCACCAACCTCTTTCAGCCTAGAACATAATCTGAGCAAGATCAAGATCCATGCCTTTGACAAAATTGTTAAAAAATGAACCTTTTAAAAAATCCATCATGAAAGTTTTGAAACCAACTCCTTCTAGTGTATCTTCTAATGTCATTAGTCTACAAGATGAAAAGCCAACCATTACCGTGGGCCCACACATTGAATATGGCTCTGCTTCTTCTCCTCCATTCTATATATATTTGAATGTCCATGATAAGATCCTACATAACTGTCTTATGGACTCATGAGTCTCTCACAATGTCATGCCCAAAGTTGTTATGGAAGAACTAGGTATGGATATTACCAAGCCTTACCAAGACCTGTATTCCTTGGATTCTAAGAAAGTAAAATGTCTGGTATTGATAAAATATATGGTGGTTTATTTAGCACAATTACCCATGGAAAATGTAGTGATGGACATTGTTGTAGCAGGAATTCCCCCAAAGTTTGGAATGCTCTTATCCAGAACTTGGGATAAGAAGTTTGGAGTGTTGGTTGTGGAGCCTGATTATCTTTCTGATTTAGAGGTCCTTGCTTTCAATCGTGTTTATACCCCATGAAGATTTTACACCCTAGAAATATGTACACTCTTCCACGTGGGGGAGTGCAGAGCAGGGGTACCCCCTTTGCGGGGTCTGAGGGGGCTATCCTCCTGGCTGGGGGGTTCAGGGGAAAGCAAGACCCTGAAGGAAAAATTTCCTTGTAAATGTATATTGTAATTTCATTATAAATCTGGACCGTTCATTATAAGGTCATAGATCTAACGATAGAAATTATGTTAGGCTTTTTTCCCCTAGAAGGCAACCCTTTGTTATGAGGGAAATGTATTGTGGCTATCCATTATGGTGAGTATTGTATTATGAGAGAGGAGTCTGTGAGAGAAAGAAGAGGAAGTTACAACGGGTTTTGCTGTAGGTTGTATCCCTTCATTTGTTGGATAANAGTTAAACTACCAATCTTGGGAGAATGAAACCTAATGCAACCACACATTGGAGGAATAATAACACCTTGAGTCTTCTACCCTGAAAAACTACTCATGGGCCACTCACCTCCATAATTATACTCTTGTGAGTGAATTCCACTACAGGTAAACTCCTGTAAGTGAATATTTCATTCTCCACTGGTTAAACTACCAATTATGGGAGAATGACGCCCGATGCTTTCTCCTAGAGAAACAACAACACCTTAAGTCTTATGTCCTTTGAAGACTATGCCTAGGCCACAGGTGCACTCATGTGAATATCTTACCAATGATAATAATCATCAACACTCCCTATCAGTGAGGGATAAATTCATAGGTACACCCCTGTGAATTTCTTCTATCTACTAATTTGTGGATACGTGCTACCACTCCCTTTTGCATCATGTCTCATATGAAGTCCAACAAGAAGCTTCCAAAGTTTCATCGATTCATGACTTGCGACACTGGATGAAATATACTTTGAATCAAATATACTGAGTATTGTTGGTACCTAGGTTCGTGCCGCTGTCCTTTAGTCTTTTTACCCTATCCATCCACCATGTTGAGTTTTGTTGTTGCTGGTTTAACCTGTCCTTCAATTTCATTTTCATGGCCCCTGTTTTCCTTTTGTGTTGCCACACCATCTATTTTTATTGCTTGAAAGATAATCACATATCTGGTTTGAATTCAAACACTTGTCATCGTATTCGCCACTAATGAATTCCATGCAAGGCCACCAAGTTTTATCTGTGCAGGAGACATCCAGGGTCAATAAATCAATTAGAAGCTCATTAAGCTTCTGCATGAAACTTAGCAAATCAAAATAGTCCACCTCATCCTCTAGATGCGGGCATATGACAGGTTGACATGATCGACGATCAAGATCCATCCTTCAAGCCAGATAGACAACTCCTGTGGATTTCGTGGTTACATAAGGTGGATGAAAGACATTTTTTCATGGGGTTCTTAACCCCCACACTAATATCCATCGGTAGTGGCCCATCTCTCCAAATCAACAACCCTCACGCTTTCCTGGACCCCCCAAACCTTTATACCTTTAACACCAGGGTGGGGGGTCTAGGAAAGGTGGTTTCCCCACTGTGGGCCTCACCTTACGTGGCGCCTTCCCATGCTCCCGGAACCCCCCTCTCTAATCCGCTTACCGCCTACCCCCCTTCCTGGATCCTATCGAATTTCCTCCTGATACCATTCCTCTCATATCCCAACACCTGTCTCCCACTCATATTATACCATAATACTCCCACTCCTGTCACCACAAGCCAGTTTTTCTCCACTCACCTCCACTCACCCCCCTCACGTATCTACTGTCCTCCTCTCTCTACACACTACCTGTATCTTTCACTGCATGTTGCCAACTCCATACTCTGGATACCTCCATCATATTCAAACCTCCTCTCACCTTTTGACACTTGTCCTCATAGGTCATCTACCCTCGCGTCCACTCATCTCGCCTCCCCATTGGATGCTCGCCTCCATGTATCCCTTATTGACCATTGGACCATCAACCTTTCCAGCGAAGCTATTTTTAGGTACATATGGAAGATGATGAGGTCGACACAAAGTGTGCTTAGCTTCTGAAAGCTCAGACACAGAAAAATAATTAAGTCTCAGTCACAGGTCGATGCAAATTGGTCCAGAACACTTAAGTATACTATCTCTTCCTCAAGAAAATATCTGCTTAGGCAGCTAGTCATCTCCAATGGCTTCCAGCTCACAGGCATGCCATCATTCAATGCATAAATATGTTCTTCCAATCTCAGTTCATTCAGCACATACAGTCTCATTCCCAGTAGAAGTTCCAATTGTGTGATTCAAACACTCTTTTAGATTAAATAACAAGTGACCTTCTGTGTGTGATAAGAACCACTTGTTACCAGTTAAGTCTTGTACAGAGTTCGCATACTGAACTCCAAGAAATATCAGATAGGTTAGTCAGTCTATTTTAGATTCAGTAAACTAGAATTAGGTCTCAGTGCCCTAAGGATGAGAGCCTCTGCAGCTCTTTTAAATAGTTAGTTTTTGGACATTGTGAGGGGGGGATTTTTGGGGAGAAGAAATCAATACATCATCTTGGCTGAATCTATTATGCATATGGATTAAATTCTCTATATAGTAAATACGTTGTTTATGATAGTGTTTGTTTTATAATTTGTGTGTGTATTATCGTGAATGTAATATTGATTTGTGCTAAGTACTTTTCTTTCCTTTTCAGGTATTGCCTAACTGGTCTTTATTAACATGCAACCTATGATTACAACTATGACTTGGTGAAGTCTTGTTTTTCTTGCAACCTATGGGAGTGATTGCATTCTTATACATGTTTTATGCTTGAAATATTATTTTATGCATCAAACTTCTTGCAAGAGGATACTCATTGAGTGATGTGTTTTTTTCCTCTACTTTTACCCTTTGTTTTTCATTGTTTGTCATCAGTGTGCCATCAACTAAGGAGTACCCTCATCCTTTTCCTGTTCAAAACCAAACTTGAGATTTTATTGGTAAAACCAACCCTCAAAACTGACCCCAAAAAAACAAAGAATCATTATTATAAAAATAGATAGGTGGCCTAGCTTTACCCTTTAACAATCAGGTGCAGACCTTAGGACCAATATCTTCTAACGTCGTTGTTGGGGAACGGAGTAACGAAATATATTTCCCTGAGAGAATCACAATTGATAAAATATTACCTTTGATGGTGAAAAAATATTAGACAAAGATAGACACAAATATCAGACACAGATAGACTGCCATCTTTCACCTGGCGACTTCACTGACTAAAATTTAAAAAATAAATATTGGCACCCTGAATGGGATTCAACATATCCAAATATGAAAACAACAATGACAGGAAGGATCATTCTAACCCTGATAACAAAACAATAGTCTATGAGCCAGAAAGTCAACTAAGAAAATCCATTATAGCTCAGAGATATACTTCCCCCCTCAAGGGTAAAGCTGCACACCAAGATAATACTTCAAACCATCATCACAAGCAGCTGGAATTTTCTATCCCTGAGAATTGTAACTTCAAAGAATCTTAGAAATCCCCAACTCTTGATTCCACTTCAGTATCCAGTACTGCATCCACCCCTGTATCTCCCATAAATTTGCAGATTCCTATTATTCAAACCATGGATGTTAACAAGGATGTAATAATTGTTGCTAGATATGCACCCCTAGTGCTACCTGTAGGATTACAGGCACTCCCAACCACATATTATATGAAATATTTGTCAATGTATAATGGGGAAGGTGAAGTAACTACTGAGGAACATCTGGTAGCCTTCTATAGCTTGACAGATAACTTTAACATTGATTATGATGATGTATGGATGAAGTTGTTTGTATAGAGTCTGGATGGAGAAGTCAGAAAATGGTTCAGTGGTCTTCCTCCATCTTTCATTGTAGATATTGAGGCATTAGATGAAGCTTTCATAAATAAGTGGGGAGATAGGAGATATTACCTCTACTATATCATTGAATTTGGGGCTATAAAGAGGAAAAATGGTGAATCTATTTCAAACTTCACCAAGAGATTCAACAAAATGTATGGTAGAATCCCAGATGAAATTAAACTGACTGAAGCCTCTGCCAATATCACTTATTCTAATGCATTTGATGCAGATTTTTCCTTCCTCCTGAGAGAGAGAAGATAAACCACATTGTTATCCATGTAGGAAGCAACCATTGAGGTTGAATCTAATGTTTTGGCATCAGACAGATTGAAAACTAGATCCGATAAAGAGAAAAAATAGAGAGAGGATTCCCTTACCTCCTCTAACTCAACCACATTTGATCCCAAACTTGAGGAAATGACCAGAACTTTGAAAGATCTGAATTTTGAAATAGCCAAGCTAAAATGGGAATCCAAACAACCAAACAGAGCTTTCCAAGGGGTTGGAAATAGAAATCAAAATCAGTTCAGAAGGCCTAATGATGCCCCCCAAATAATGCAGAGAGAAAGAAGAAATGTTGATGATCAAAGGGTAGTTCCTCCTTTCCAAAACAATCAAATTGAGGAGATGGATGCAGAAAATGATGATGTGGATGATATTGTTGTGCTTTTTAATGAGACATATTACTATAGCAGTCACTTCACACAACAGGAATATGAGGTAGAACAATTGTCAAATCAGTTTGATGATCAGATAGGAGAGGAGGGAGTTATTCAAGGTCATCCTAAGAATAAATATGATTTGAGGATGAGAGAAGGGGCTCCCAAAGCCACCACCTCTGATCAACCCAAACAATTTGAAGCTCCCCCCAAGACAAGTCCAAATAAAGGTATGTCATCTAAAACTCAACAACTTTCTCTATCAAAACCTACAGTCCCTAAAATAAAAGAATCTGATAGGCCACCAACCTCTTTCAGCCTAGAACATAATCTGAGCAAGATCAAGATCCATGCCTTTGACAAAATTGTTAAAAAATGAACCTTTTAAAAAATCCATCATGAAAGTTTTGAAACCAACTCCTTCTAGTGTATCTTCTAATGTCATTAGTCTACAAGATGAAAAGCCAACCATTACCGTGGGCCCACACATTGAATATGGCTCTGCTTCTTCTCCTCCATTCTATATATATTTGAATGTCCATGATAAGATCCTACATAACTGTCTTATGGACTCATGAGTCTCTCACAATGTCATGCCCAAAGTTGTTATGGAAGAACTAGGTATGGATATTACCAAGCCTTACCAAGACCTGTATTCCTTGGATTCTAAGAAAGTAAAATGTCTGGTATTGATAAAATATATGGTGGTTTATTTAGCACAATTACCCATGGAAAATGTAGTGATGGACATTGTTGTAGCAGGAATTCCCCCAAAGTTTGGAATGCTCTTATCCAGAACTTGGGATAAGAAGTTTGGAGTGTTGGTTGTGGAGCCTGATTATCTTTCTGATTTAGAGGTCCTTGCTATCAATCGTGTTTATACCCCATGAAGATTTTACACCCTAGAAATATGTACACTCTTCCACGTGGGGGAGTGCAGAGCGGGGGTACCCCCTTTGCGGGGTCTGAGGGGGCTATCCCCCTGGCTGGGGGGTTCAGGGGCAAGCAAGACCCTGAAGGAAAAATTTCCTTGTAAATGTATATTGTAATTTCATTATAAATCTGGACCGTTCATTATAAGGTCGTAGATCTAACGATAGAAATTATGTTAGGGTTTTTTTCCCTAGAAGGCAACCCTTTGTTATGAGGGAAATGTATTGTGGCTATGCATTATGGTGAGTATTGTATTATGAGAGAGGAGTTTGTGAGAGAAAGAAGAGGAAGTTACAACGGGTTTTGCTGTAGGTTGTATCCCTTCATTTGTTGGATAATAATAAAGGAAGGACCTGGCAATTTCTCTGGTGGATGTAGCCCACACTGGGTGAACCACGTAAATCTATGTCTCTATTGTATTGTGTATCTTCTGTGTTTTGTTTCCACATTTGTTTTATTTTATTTCTCCACGGTCATGTTTTTCTAACAACTGGTATCAACGTGAAAGGTAACTCGCAGGAAAAGAGGGTTCCTAGTTCGAGTGGGAGCAATGTCGGAAGATGGAAAGTTTAGGGTTGAGAAATTTAATGACCAAAACTACCAATTATGGAAGATGCAGATGGAATATTATTTATATCAGAAGGATCTATTCCTACCATTGGGCGGAGTAGAAAATAATCCAACGATCATGAAGCACAAAGAATGGGAGATTCTTGACAGAAAAGCTCTAGGAACGATACGAATGAGATTGGCAACGTCAGTGGCTTTCAATATTTCGAAAGAAAAGACAATGAAGGATCTGATGGATGCATTGGCTAAACTGTATGAAAATCCCTCGACATCTAATAAGGTATTTCTAATGAAGAGATTATTTAATATGAAGATGTCAGAAGGTGGGTTTGTTGCAGATCATTTAAATGAATTTTATACCATTACTAATCAAATAAGTTCTATAAAAGTGGACTTTGATGATGAGGTTAGGGCTCTTCTAATCTTGTTCTCATTGCCAAAAAGTTGGAACAGCTTGGTCATGGCTGTAAGTAACTCTGTCTCTGTTTCAAATACTTTAAAATTTGTTGATGTTGTTGGTGTTATCCTTAGTGAGGAAATGCGATGGAAAAACACATGTGAGACATCAAGTAATGCATTGAACATGGAGAATTGGGGAAGACAAAAGGATAGAGGAAAGGGCTCGGGGAACCGCGAGAATTCTAGGAAGGGAAAATCCAGATCCAGACTTGGAAAGATAGAGTGTTGGAATTGTGGGAAGAAAGGACATCTGAAGAAAGACTGCAGAGCTCCAAAGAAACAAAGAGATGGATAACATGATAGAAATCAGGAAGGAAACATAACAGGTGATGTGTTACAAGATGCTTTTATTCTTTCTGTAGATAATATTTTTGAGTCTTGGGTAGTATATTCAGGGGCTTCATTTCATGCCACACCCCATAGGAAACATTTTCTAGATTATGTTCAAGGTGATTTTGGACAGGTTCATTTGGGTGATGATGCACCATGCAAAATTGTTGGAATGGGAAAGGTAAAAGTAAAGCAACTCAATGGAAATCAGTGGTTGTTGAAAGAGGTAAGACATGTTCTAGATTTAAGGAAAAATCTAATCTCAACAGAGCATTTGGAAAGTGAAGGTTGTGTATTTACATATAAGACATGGAAGGTCATCAAAGGATAATTGGTGATAGCAAAATGAGAGAAGGTAGGTACATTGTATTTATGTAATGGTAATACTGAATCTTATATCTCTTTAGCTTCTACATGAGTGGATACAACACTATGGCATCATAGGCTGGGACACATGAGTGAAAAGGGTATGCATATAATTCACAAAAGAAATTTGCTACCAGATCTTAAACAAATTGATTTGGACATCTGTGAGCATTGTGTTTATGGAAAACATAAGAAAGTCAGATTTCTCTGAGTCATAAAAGAAAAGAAGAATGAAAGGTTAGAGCTTGTTCATACAGATGTATGGGGACTAGCTCAGGTATCATCTCTTGGTGGCCCTCGTTATTATGTTACTTTTATTGATGATGCAACTAGAAAAACTTGGGTTTATTGCATTCGACAAAAATATGATGTTTTTGATACTTTTAAGAAATGGAAAGCTTTAGTTGAGAATGAGACAGGAAAAAGTTTTAAGTGTGTCAGATCAGATAATGGAGGTGAATATCGCAGCAAGGAGTTTAATGATTATTGTTCATACCATGGGATTCGTAGAGAGAATACAGTTCCAAGAACACCACAAGAAAATGGTGTGTCAGAAAGGATGAACAGGACAATCATGGAACATGCAAGGAGTATGAGATTGGATGCCGATTTTCCCTTACAATTATGGACAGATGCTATAGATATTGTTGTTTACTTAATAAACAGAGGACCTTAAATCTCTTTGGATGGTAGAATTCCAGAGGAGGAATGGACGGGAAAAAGGTAAACTATTCTTTTTTGAAAACTTTCGGTTCTGAAGCATTTGTCCATATTGATAAAGAAAATAGAACAAAGATTGAGTCTAAATCCAAGAAGTGTACCTTTATTGGATACAGTGTTAATGATTTTGGTTATCGATTATGAGATTATGAAAATAACAAAATCATTAGGAGTAGAGGTGTCATATTCAATGCGAAGGTCATGTACAAATATCAGTTGCAAGGAAAGAAATAGGAAGAAGAAAAACAAGAATACACAGTTCTTGATGAGATCACTAAAAAATAAATTCCAAAGGAACCTGAAAATCAAAATGTACAACAACAAGAGCAACAGTTACCTCAAACACTTGCAATTTTTGTTAGAAGATCTATCGGGTTAAGTATACCCCCTGAACGATACTCTCCTTTATTGTATTATTTATGAACCAGAATGTTATGAAGAAGCAATGAAGATAGACACCAAAAAGAAGTGGGAGAAATGCATGAAAGAGGAAATGGATTCCTTGGCAAATAACCAGACTTGGGACTTGGTTCAGTTTCCTGCGGGAAAAAGAGCATTGCAGAATAAATGGGT
>JZKD02S2404163.1:361933-378376 GCA_000966675.3 Picea glauca | reverse complement strand
CTTCCAACTAGCTAGTGATCTGCTTGTCTTATCTCATAAGAACTTTTTCTAGTGTGTGTTGGTTTTTAAACGATTATAGAAAGCCCTATTGTGTCTTTGATATTCTCACACAATGAAGGATCAGGAGCTTCGCCGGTCGTGAAGGATTTTGGGCCTACCGCTGCTTGATCTTGAGCCCCCCCCCGACCACCACTAAGGCAAAACCTAGGCCAGCAAGGGACTTTTGAGGCAACTGGGTTACAGGAAACTATGCCCAACTCATCTCCGAGAGAACATTTGATTTCGGAGGAACCAACCATTTTTGACCTCGAAGCACAAGCTCTTGGTCTATATAAACCTCCAGTCACTGATCTATTGGTGCCCATCGTCATACAGGTTCAACCTTATGAGCATTAGGTAGTGTCACAAGCAGTGATGGAAACAAATGCTACTATTTCTTCAGGGAATACTCATATTTCCTCTATGGTTGTCAGTACAGGGGGTGTTCCACCTCCTAACCATCCATCATTGGCTCGGGCCACTATGGTCTTGATTTCCTCTACCTTGGGCAATGGTCTTATTCTGTCTATGGTGGCAATCACTTCTCCTTTCACCCAGAGTGTGATAGGCCCTTCGTTCTCATATGAGATGCCTGGCTTCGGTACGAGAATTGTACTTTCATACTCCACTCTACAGAATTTATGTCTTGGGGCAGGGAGCTCCAACACTCCTTTGAAAGAATCTATGGGGAGCACTTCATCTCCCTATAACTCTTTCCCTTATGGTGGGGGTCATATACCTCCTTCATCCCCTTCGCTTGGTGGTGCTCACCAACATTCTGCCGGTCCGAACGTAAATATAGTTTATTTGGAGCAGGGAGTCAAGGAATTCTTTCTTATAGCATGCTGGTAGGTTTGACATCGTTCTCTTTATTTAACGCGTTTGGTAACAATGCATTCTCATCAACTCTCGTCTCGGCCAGGGGCAACCCCGGTTATGGACAAAAAAATCCTATGCAGGGTACTATTCCTGCATAGAGGGAAAAATTAGAAATTCCTTCCTTACAAGGACCTTGGAATACATGGTAGTTATCAATTCCCTTGTCAGGGATGCTGACCGGGGGCAACCCCTTCCATAGCCAATGGAACCCCGAGCAAGGCTAAACACATATGCCCGTCGTATCGGCAGGGGGCAACCCTTCCCAAAATCCTTGGAATGTGACGCAAACCCATCCCTTTTCGTCCTATTATGGGAGTCAACCGATGACATCTCAACAAGAATAGAATCCATACACTGTTCGTGGCTATGGTTATTACCAGAACCCTGGCCAACAACCTAACTTTTCCTGGCAACTTGGTGCCAGCCAAACTCCAGGATCCTTTTTCCCTGGTTATAATTAACAACCCAAATTACCATTTCTGGAAACTCTGCACTTGCCAGACTTGACAAGGTTATTAAACGGCCCAATCTATTAGGATCCACGTTGTCCTCCCATGCCGACCAAGTTTCCTTCGGACATTCCAAAGTTTGAGGCTAATCCTAACGAAGATTTAGACAATCATGTGACTACCTTCCATCTATGGTGCTCGCCCAACTCTTTGAGAGACGACTCCGTCCAGTTGCATTTGTTTCAACGCACTCTCATCGGGAGTGCTGTGAAATGGTACATTGAGCTTGACCGCTCAAGACTCTTCCTTTGGAGAATTGGTAATGGATTTCTTAAACCATTTCCAATTACCTGTGAGATACGACGCCGACACCTAATTGTTGGCCAAATTTGAGCGAACAAAAGCAGACCATATCTCATATCACATATGAGAATGGAGACACTGGAAGAGTTTGATAAAAGTGTCAGTCCCACCAACATTCCTTCTTGAGTGGTTCCTTAATTCTTTGNAAGCACAAGCTCTTGGTCTATATAAACCTCCAGTCACTGATCTATTGGCGCCCATCGTCATACAGGTTCAACCTTACGAGCATTAGGTAGTGTCACAAGCAATGATGAAAACAAATTCTACTACTTCTTCAGGGAATACTCATATTTCCTCTATGGTTGTCACTACAAGGGGTGTTCCACCTCCTAACCATCCATCATTGGCTTGGGCCACTATGGTCTTGACTGCCTCTACCTTGGGCAATGGTCTTATTCTGTCTATGGTGGCAATCACTTCTCCTTTCACCCAGAGTGTGATAGGCCCTCCGTTCTCGTACGAGATGCCTGGCTTCGGTACGAGAACTGTACTTTCATAATCCACTCTACAGACTTTATGTCTTGGGGCAGGGAGCTCCAACACTCCTTTGAAAGAATCCATGGGGAGCACTTCATCTCCCTATAACTCTTTCCCTTATGGAGGGGGTCATATACCTCCTTCATCCCCTTCGCTTGGTGGTGCTCACCAACATTCTGCCGGTCCGAACGTAAAATATAGTTCGTTTGGAGCAGGGAGTCAAGGAATTATTTCTTATAGCATGCTGGTAGGTTCGACATCATTCTCTTTATTCAACGCATTTGGTAACAATGCATTCTCATCAACTCTCGTCTCGGCCAGGGGCAACCCCGGTTATGGACAAAAAAATCCTATGCAGGGTACTATTTCTGCATAGAGGGCAAACTTAGAAATTCCTTCCTTACAAGGACCTTGGAATCCGTGGTAGTTATCAATTCCCTTGTCAGGGATGCTGACCGGGGGCAACCCCTTCCATAGCCAATGGAACCCCGAGCAAGGCTAAACACATATTCCCGTCGTATCGGCAGGGGGCAACCCTTCCCAAAATCCTTGGAATGTGATGCAAACCCATCCCTTTTCGTCCTATTATGGGAGTCAACCGATGACATCTCAACAAGAATAGAATCCATACACTGGTCACGGCTATGGTTATTACCAGAACCCTGGCCAACAACCTAAATTTTCCTGGCAACTTGGTGCCAGCCAAACTCCAGGCTCCTTTTTCCTTGGTTATAATTAACAACCCAAATTACCATTTCTGGAAACTCTGCACTTGCCAGACTTGACAAGGTTATTAAACGACCCAATCTATTAGGATCCACTTTGTCCTCCCATGCCGACCAAGTTTCCTTCGGACATTCCAAAGTTTGAGGCTAATCCTAACGAAGATCCAGACAATCATGTGACTACCTTCCATCTATGGTGCTCGCCCAACTCTTTGAGAGATGACTCCGTCCAGTTGCATTTGTTTCAATGCACTCTCATCAGGAGTGTTGTGAAATGGTACATTGAGCTCGACCGCTCAAGGCTCTTCCTTTGGAGAATTGGTAATGGATTTCTTAAACCATTTCCAATTACCTGTGAGATACGACGCTGACACCTAATTGTTGGCCAAATTTGAGCGAACAAAAGCAGACCATATCTCATATCACATATGAGAATGGAGACACTGGAAGAGTTTGATAAAAGTGTCAGTCCCACCAAAATTCCTTCTTGAGTGGTTCCTTAAGTCTTTGGTGCCCCAGTTATATAAATACGTTGCAACCTCGGGGGTCTTTTCAGAGGAAGAAGCAATAATGAAAGATCAACAGCTAGCGCTGATTTACTCTCAATCTGGTTTACTTTACAAAGTTTTTCCAGATGCACCGTGGTCGATACTTGACAATACCAAACAGAGATCTGGACCACATGCCGATGGTATTGTTGGTTCAACACAAACGAAGCCCACTGACCAACTGTCAAATAAATTGCAGCAATTGTTGATACAATAGACAGTGGCCAACCAGACCACTGGTTCAACTGTTCCCCCTACCCAAAAGTCAGATGTACACAGTGTGCAATCGACAAACCCAAAGGCCACCCAACATCCTGAAGGAAGGAAGAAATAATGAAAGAAGGGTAACGGGGATAAGAAATCTACTGATAATGCTGAAGGAGGAAACACTAAAAAGAATAATTCAAAGTATCCATGTAATCTTTGCAAGGAATAACACCCGACTCACCAATGCCATCGACTTGCAGAGGCCCAGAAGTTATTGGCACAACAACAGCATGTTGTGTTAACGAACACATTTCCATATGGGAAAAATTTAACTCAAGCCTCTTCAAGTCCGGAAGGGGGCAGTCAAGAACCCCCTCCATCTACGAGTAATCCTTTGCCCGCAAATGTGTACGTGATGAAAGGTAGCATTGACATAATGACTAGGACACGCGACTACGGAATGCCAAACACCTCTGACAAGGGTAAAGAAGAATAAAACCCATCTTTTCCTCTCCATATTGAGAACACATTGGGATAAATAATGACATGCATCGCAAAAGGTGCATTCAAGAAAGCTTCCCACAACCCAAACGCAAGGGCCGCCGAAAACTACTCTGTGGTGGAGGATTTGTCACAAACCCCTTGTGCAATGTCTCCTTTGGAAGTCCTCTAGAGTTTCCCTTCCCAGTGAAAGGCTCTGTTAGCTACCTTAGGTTCTGTGAAGAATTGTAATCCGGGAACGATCATGCTTGATATGACCGACTTAAAACCTCGTCTTCCTTACCACGTAGCGTTTCAGATAGTAGTGGCTTACACCACTAAAACTTTTACTCGGAACATTTTTTGCACATTGGTTGATGAGGGAACCTCGACATGCGTTATGTCTTTAGCATGTTGGAAGGCCATTGGCTAACCCATTTTGTCTCCGTCACCTACTCTCCTTACCTCTTTCGATGGTCATTCATTCCAACCACATGGAATCATCCCCTCTTTTCCCATGCAGTTAGGGGGGAAGACCGTGTGCGTCGAGGTTGAAGTGGTTGATGCATCTCTCAACTACAATATCTTGTTAGGAAGGAGTTGGACCTACGCTATGCAAGCAATGGTCACGATAGTTTTCTGCGTCTTGTTGTTTCCACATGAGGGCCAGATTGTATCCATTGATCAATGATCCTTCTCTCATCCTGACCCTTCATCGGGGGTATCAACGGTCCCAATGATTGATAACCCTCATCCCGACATCATCAATGTAGGGGTTGGTTTGTGCCCACCTTTGATGGGTACATTCGACTACCCACCTCTGACCGACAATGTCCACTGCATATCGACTGTCCCTGACTGGCCTAGGGCTGAAATATTTCAAATCTCATCATTTCACATGACTTAATTTAATGATATGTGGACTCTTCCTTCCCTATCAGCTACGATGGAAGGGACAGGGAACCGTGGCAGAAGTTGCATACTCTATAGTTCAACAAGCTTCTGTCGGCCTTGATCCAACTCCTGCACAATAGTTATATCTAGTACTCACGCCTACTTGGGATCAAGGTTCCATCGCCGATATTGATTCTTTAGACTTAGTCTTTCCCTCAGACGAGGTGATTATTGAGGCAATGACTAGTTCGGACAGACCCTGGGATGATCTTCATCATAGACGTTACTTCCTCCTAGAGTTAAGAAGAATTGAAGTAGGGGAATTCACTCTGACTATGACTGGAGATAAGGCTTATCCTATCAATCCTTTGGCTATGCACATTGTTTACACTGAAGGAAATATGGAAAGAATTGCTCAAACGATACCTATTGATATCTCTAGAATCCATGGCATCGTGGAGAATATTTTTGTTGGAGCAGGATGCTCCCCCGACGAGATTTGAATCTACATAGATTTATTTAAATAATTCCATGACGTGTTTTCTTGGTCTTACGAGGAAATGCCAAGCATAGATCTAAGAATTGTCGAACATGAAATCACAACATATCCTAATGCTAAGCCGGTCTAGCAGAAGCTTCGTCCAGTCAATCCTAGAAAAGAAGCAACTATTAAGGTTGATGTAGAGAAACTAGTCCAAGTTGGTTTCATTTACCCCATCCAATTGACTCAATGGGTGTCAAATCCCCTTCCAATCAACAAAAAATAGGGTACGATTCGTGTATGTATGGACTTTCATGATTTGAACAAGGCCTATCTAAAGGATAATTTCCNTCCAAAGTTTGAGGTTAATCCTAACGAAGATCCAGACAATCATGTGACTACCTTCCATCTATGGTGCTCGCCCAACTCTTTGAGAGACGACTCCGTCCAGTTGCATTTGTTTCAATGCACTCTCATCAGGAGTGTTGTGAAATGGTACATTGAGCGCGACTGCTCAAGACTCTTCCTTTGGAGAATTGGTAATGGATTTCTTAAACCATTTCCAATTACCTGTGAGATACGACACTGACACCTAATTGTTGGCCAAATTTGAGCGAACAAAAGCAGACCATATCTCATATCACATATGATAATGGAGACACTGGAAGAGTTTGATAAAAGTGTCAGTCCCACCAAAATTCCTTCTTGAGTGGTTCCTTAAGTCTTTGGTGCCCCAGTTATATAAATACGTTGCAACCTCGGGGGTCTTTTCAGAGGAAGAAGCAATAATGAAAGATCAACAGCTAGCGCTGATTTACTCTCAATCTGGTTTACTTTACAAAGTTTTTCCAGATGCACCGTGGTCGATACTTGACAATACCAAACAGAGATCTGGACCACATGCCGATGGTATTGTTGGTTCAACACAAACGAAGCCCACTGACCAACTGTCAAATAAATTGCAGCAATTGTTGATACAGTAGACAGTGGCCAACCAGACCACTGGTTCAACTGTTCCCCCTACCCAAAAGTCAGATGTACACAGTGTGCAATCGACAAACCCAAAGGCCACCCAACATCCTGAAGGAAGGAATAAACAATGAAAGAAGGGTAACGGGGATAAGAAATCTACTGATAATGCTAAAGGAGGAAACACTAAAAAGAATAATTCAAAGTATCCATGTAATCTTTGCAAGGAATAACACCCGACTCACCAATGCCATCGACTTGCGGAGGCCCAAAAGTTATTGGCACAACAACAACTTGCTGTGTTAACGAACACATTTCCATATGGGAAAAATTTAACTCAAGCCTCTTCAAGTCCGGAAGGCGGCAGTCAAGAACCCCCTCCATCTACGAGTAATCCTTCGTCCGCGAATGTGTACGTGATGAAAGGTAGCATTGACATAATGACTAGGACACGCGACTACGGAATGCCAAACACCTCTGACAAGGGTAAAGAAGAATAAAACCCATCTTTTTCTCTCCATATTGAGAACACATTGGGATAAATAATGACATGCATCGCAAAAGGTGCATTCAAGAAAGCTTCCCACAACCCAAACGCAAGGGCCGCCGAAAACTACTCTGTGGTGGAGGATTTGTCACAAAACCCTTGTGCAATGTCTCCTTTGGAAGTCCTCTAGAGTTTCCCTTCCCAGTGAAAGGCTTTGTTAGCTACCTTAGGATCTGTGAAGAATTGTAATCCGGGAACGATCATGCTTGATATGACCGACTTAAAACCTCTTCTTCCTTACCATGTAGCGTTTCAGATAGTAGTGGCTTACACCACTAAAACTTTTACTCGGAACATTTTTTGCACATTGGTTGATGAGGGAACCTCGACATGCGTTATGTCTTTGGCATGTTGGAAGGCCATTGGCTAACCCATTTTTTCTCCATCACCTACTCTCCTTACCTCTTTCGATGGTCATTCATTCCAACCACATGGAATCATCCCCTCTTTTCCCATGCAGTTAGGGGGGAAGACCGTGTGCGTCGAGGTTGAAGTGGTTGATGCATCTCTCAACTACAATATCTTGTTAGGAAGGAGTTGGACCTATGCTATGCAAGCAATGGTCACGATAGTTTTCTGCGTCTTGTTGTTTCCACATGAGGGCCAGATTGTATCCATTGATCAATGATCCTTCTCTCATCCCGACCCTTCATCGAGGGTATCAACGGTCCCAATGATTGATAACCCTCATCCCGACATCATCAATGTAGGGGTTGGTTTGTGCCCACCTTTGATGGGTACATTCGACTACCCACCTCTGACCGACAATGTCCACTGCATATCGACTGTCCCTGACTGGCCTAGGGCTGAAATATTTCAAATCTCATCATTTCACATGAATTAATTTAATGATATGTGGACTCTTCCTTCCCTATCAGCTACGATGGAAGGGACAGGGCACCATGGCATGGCCATGCCTTTGTCCGTGGCAGAAGTTGCATACTCTATAGTTCAACAAGCTTCCGCCGGCCCTGATCCAACTCCTACACAATAGTTATATCTAGTACTCACGCCTACTTGGGATCAAGGTTGCCTCGCCGATACTAATTCTTTAGACTTAGTCTTTCCCTCAGACGAGGTGATTATTGAGGCAATGAGTAGTTCAAACAGACCCTGGGATGATCTTCATCACAGACGTTACTTCCTCCCAGAGTTAAGAAGTATTGAAGTAGGGGAATTCACTCTGACTATGACTGGAGATAAGGCTTATCCTATCAATCCTTTGGCTATGCACATTGTTTACACTGAAGGAAATATGGAAAGAATTGCTCAAACAATACCTATTGATATCTCTAGAATCCATGGCATCGTGGATAATATTTTCGTTGGAGCAGGATGCTACCCCGAGGAGATTCGAATCTACATAGATTTATTTAAATAATTCCATGACGTGTTTTCTTGGTCTTACGAGGAAATTCCAGGAATAGATCTAAGAATTGTCGAACATGAAATCACAACATGTCCTAATGCTAAGCCGGTCTAGCAGAAGCTTCGTCCAGTCAATCCTAGAAAAGAAGCAACTATTAAGGCTGATGTAGAGAAACTAGTCCAAGTTGGTTTCATCTACCCTATCCAATTGACTCAATGGGTGTCAAATCCCCTTCCAATCAACAAAAAATAGGGTACGATTCGTGTATGTATGGACTTTCATGATTTGAACAAGGCCTATCTAAAGGATAATTTCCCCACACCATTTATTGACCAGATAGTCGATGAATGCGTAGGTTCCGAAGCCTTTTATTTCATGGATGGTTTTTCGGGATACAATCAAATATAGATCAAGCTCAAAGACCAACAAAAAACCGCTTTCATCTGTTTGTGGGGTACATTCACTTATAGAAAGATGCCTTTTGGTCTGAAAAATGTTGGAGCTACATTTCAGTAGGCCATGTCTTTTTCTTTCCATGATCTTAAACACATAGTCTAGGCTTATCTCGATGATTTAGCATCACGATATTTCAATAGAGATTATCATCCCGCACACCTCTAACTTATCTTTGAGCAATGTCGCTACTACCGGATACAGTTGAATCCAAAAAAATGTAGTTTTTGCATCACATCGGGTCGTCTGCTAGGTTTCATAGTTTCAGCAACAAGGATCATGGTTGATCTTCTAAAGGTTGAGGCAATAGTTCAGTTGCCTCCCCTGTGCACAATTCCTTAGCTTAAGAGTCTACAGGGAATATAAAACTTTTGATGGCGTTTCATCGCAAACTATGCCAAGATCACAAAGGGTTTTATGCATTTACTGAAGAAGGATGTTCCTTTTCATTGGGACAAAGCTGCTCAGTGCTCTTTCAAAGCATTGAAATGCGCCCTCACGTCCACCACTCTGCTATGGCCACCCAATTATAATAAATATTTTGTATTGTTCTTGGCCACTGTGGAGTCGACCATCGGTATGGTCTTGGTTCAGGAGGATGATTTTCTCTTAGAATCCGTGATTTATTACCTGAGCCAAGGACTGGTCGGACCGGAACTCAATTATACCCACATTGAAAAACTTGTGTTGGCAGTAGTTCATGCTGTCCAACGGTTCCATCATTACATCTTGTTTTGCAAGACCACCATCATTGTCATTGTGAATCCAGTTCAATATGTGTTGACACGGCATGTAATTGGTGGAAAGATCGGTATATGGATAGTTATCCTCCCAGAATTCGACTTGGATTTTGTTTCGATGAAATCCAAAAAGTCGTTGGTCTTTGCGGAACTCATTTCTGAACTTTCGGTCAGATCAAGTGATGTTATACCCGAAAAGTCACCTATCAAAGGAGACATGTTTTTGATCGCATCTTTAGACCCCTGGTATGAAGATATACTATTCTACCTCCAGACTTTGAAGTGCCCTACCATTTATTCTTATGATGAGCGTCGTCGTAGATGCAATTAGGCCAAGAAGTATCTCATACTTGAGGACACTTTGTATCATCGAGGTGTATACTGCATCCTTCGTCAGTGTCTCACTCATGAAAAAGAGAAAATCATTCTTAACGATTGACACACTGGAGCATGTAGCGGTCACTTGTCTAGGTTGGAAAAAACCCAAAAGATTCTACGAGCTGGTTAATTTTGGCCGACGTTAATCAAATATTGTGTTGAATCGATCAAGAAATGCCACCCATGTCAGATTTTCTCTTTGAATATGAGGGCACACCCGGCTCCCATGTTTCCCGTTATCATAGTTGGTCCCTTCACCAAGTGGGGGATTGATTATGATACATGCAACCCTCCTTCCACAAGGGGGCATCGTTATATCATCGTAGCAGTATACTAATTCATGAAGTGGGTCGAAGCTATGCCAACGTTTGAAGATGATGGAGAGACAACAACTCTCTTTTTTTTTAACCAGATAATAGCAAGGTTCGGTGTCCCGAGAGATATTTTCACTGCCTATGGCAGTCACTTTCAGAACAAAATGATGTCTGAGTTAACATCAAAGCTTGGGTTGAGGAAAGAATGTTCATCACCCTACTACCCACAAGCGAATGGTCAGGTGGAAGCTGTGAATAAATCCCTTAAGACTATTTTATAATGAATGATCAATTCAGCCAGATCAAATTGGCATGTGATGTTGTACTCAACATTATGGGCCTGCCGAATGTTTTTTAAGACTGGAACTGGTTTTTAACCTTTTCAACTCGTTTACGGGCTTGAAGCAATATTGCCTATAGAGTGTCAGATCCCCTCTCTAAAATTGGCAGTACAGTTATTGCCAGACACTTAATCGTTTGAAGTTCATTTATTATATCTTGAGCAGCTCGATGAGCAGCGACGGGATGCAACGTTGGCTAATGAGGCTCACAAAAAAAAATTCAAGTATAAGTATGATCGGTCCATCCATCCTCAAATTTTCTTCGAAGGTGACCTTGTCCTAGTCTATGACCAAGACAAGGACGCCATGGGAGCAGGCAAGTTCAAACTTATGTGGTTCAGACCTTTCATCGTGAAGAAGGTTCTAAAGAAGGGCACTTATCGTCTGGTGGAATTTGAGGGAAATGCTTTGGTGGAACCTAGAAATGGGCTCTACCTCAAGAAGTATTACTCGTAGGTGGGTCACCTTGGGTGACTTCTTGTAACATATGTATAGTCTTATACATTTTATTTTTATTTTTTGTCTTTTTGGTTTTATGGACATGTCATTTTTATGTCATCTTTTTCACTGTGGCATATGTCAAGTGAATTAGAGGTCTTCCTTGGGTTTGCAGATGGTGCTAGCCGACGCACTCGGAGGCTTGCTTCCGCAGCTTGAGTAATTTTCACACCCAAAGGCCAGTTGCTATCTTCATGAGGTATCTGTTTAGGTAATGCCACAAACAATGTTGCCGAATACAACACAGTTTTAGAGTTGCTTCGTGATGCTTTGTCGCATGGTATCTCTCACCTATGGGTCTACTTAGATGCTTAGCTAGTTGTGTATCAGTTAAATGGGGTTTACCCTGTTTACGATCCTACACTACACCGACGGTTCCTTAGGGTACATCTCTTAGAACGAAGATTTGATTACATTACGTATATCCATGTTCCTAGGAGATTGAATCAAATCAAAGATACTCTAGCTAATCATGCATTAGATTGGCATATTGCACACATGTAAGAAAAAGAGCACACACACACATGTAAATACATTTGTAAAATAGATGTAATCCATAAAACGTAAAAATATGTAGATATCCATATATATATCAAAAATATTAGAGTACAAGGGTGGGCACAAGCGCCTCAAAAATATGTCCAGTAAGAGTCACAGGGCTTATGCCCTTAAAAATATATGAAAAGTGTCCGTAGTGAACAACAGTGTTTGCCAAATGTCGGAAGAGATGGACCTAGGTTTGTGGCACCCCAACTACATGAGGTTGCATCGATGGTGGGAGATCCTCGATCTCCTAAATAGGGACTGTACGAGTGAGTGCAGTAAGGTTCCACTCTACCCGTCTCAATACTCTCTCAGCCTCTCCGGCTGGAGGCCCCCCTGCTGTTACTGCTGGTTTGGCAGATCCAGTTGGTCCTGCCTCTGGTCGAAGACGCTGCCTGGTCCTAGAGAAGTCTGTTGGATGAACTAGTCCCACCTCTATACATAATAGATTCATAAGTTTCAGATACTCTAGTATACAAAAAAATGATACATATAAAAATACATAAAAATTAAATAACTTTGAAAAGAAAACTTACCCATCTTCCCTCGCTCCACTCCGGGAGGTAAAGGCATGAAAGGATCCCTAGAAAAATTGATCCTGACATAGGGGTATTCCTCTGTTACCGGAATATGTCGTTCCCACCAGTCAAAAAAATTGTCATCGAAATCCTCGATGGTCCTCCCTCTCCCCTGTGATGGCAACAACGCCGCCCATCTGCATTGCACTGGGAGAGAGGCCTTGTGCCCTCGTATAGTCTCTCAAGGATTGAAACTGGGTACCCTATTGAAGAAAAAGGAACACAAAACGGTCCCAAACCAGAAGTTTTGGTGCTCCCATATCTGACACTCTATTAGCTGTCTCTTCATGCAATCCAGCATGGTGGTACTCTAGTCAAAAATCTATGCATTTAAGCACTATACTGCATAATGCATGTGTGCTCGAGAGGCCGGATGTAAAGTTGTAGATCCAGTGATCCTCCCAATGAGTATAACTATCACTTTGAGTGATAGGCTATTGATCTTATGTATAGGCACATGAAAACCTACTTTCTTAGTACCAACCTCGCAATGGAGTCCAATCAACTCCTCAATGTTGTGAGGCCCGGGGGGAAAAGTATGAAAGTTGACTAGGTCCCCTCTCCTCAAGAGACAAGTCAGGAAGTAAATATCTTCAATCGTTGGAGTCAATGACTTCCCCTCGAGCATTAATGCCTCTGCGTCAGGATGCCATTAATCTATAAATGCATTTAGGAACCTGGGTTGTGCCCTCATAAACGGACACTGGAAGAACTTTATCAACCCACATTGTGAAAAAACAACAATAGCAGCAGGGTCCTCGGAGACCAAAAAATTAATGTCCTCATGCTCCCTCTCTCTCCAATGCACATACATCCTACAAAATGACAAATGTATGGAGGGTTAACTGTTGCATTTTCATTTTTTTTCCACTTATTTGAGGGTGTACACGGGCTGTCTTGGGGACAGTCATGTGTGCACGCAGGCAAATTATCTTTTTCCTAGGTGTACATGTGGGATGTGCTTGGACAACCCACGTACATGTAGTTCCAACTTCTTTAAAGGTTGGTGCCACCCCAAAAATAAAAAACAAATGCAAAAATGAAAGATGGAAGTGCAAGAGAGGACGGTGTGTACTTACTTGGTCCAAACGGAAGTTCGTTTCATCCACTGAAGCTCCCAGATTCAACTATTTTGACAAAGGGGTGTTTTTTTTACTTTTGCTCAATTCTCAATTTACAATGGTGATAATGAACTGCCAACACTCTATTTATAGACTTTTTGGCCCCTTTTTGTCATTTTTTTTAATTCTAGCTTGAAAATTGTTCAGTATGGTTCTTGAGTTTCTTAAGGGATGTTACAATATGTGTTACTTTGGGTATTGGGAAACTTTTTGAGAGTTGGGTCATTTTTAAAGGTATTTTGGTAAAAAGTCATTTTTTCAACTTTTTGCATCTAAGTTAGGATTCCACCTCCGCTTTTTGCATCTCATTATCTTTTTTTCTTGTCCATAGGATCGACCCCACCAAATTGTGACACGAAATCCTCACTCCTGCTCTAGAAGTGTCGTAATTTGGTGGTAGAGCCTACTTTCACATGGATGCCCTAGGTAGATCCTGGTTGCATTTTGGCATCCATGCCATCACTAAATGATTATAGGCTCGGGAGTCCATATTAGTTTTTTCCTGATTACGAGCTTGAGCCTCATTTGCATGATTCATTATCACTCTTGACCTCACCCTTGGGACTCCCAAAACACAACGGGTCTTCTTTTAAGCCCTTTTCATACCCTCTAAACATGAAAAGATTGTCGAGCGATCTTGTTTCCCTTCATTCTCTCCAAACTAAAATTTGAAGGCACGTTTGTCTGATGATAGTTTACCTCTTTTTCAGTCTGTATGGTCAATTGTACGAACAAAGGTATACTCTAGGAGCCTCAGTTCTCTAGAAGAGTATTCTCAGGTATAGATTTAACCCTTTTTTTCACCTGAGGGACTAAATTTACGGAAAAGGAACCCCCATGGAGTCCATAGTTAATCTCTTTTCAGACTCCCTAAAATTGAAAACATGGTCGAGTGACCTTGTTTCTTCACACTTGTTAAATTGGTCCAGAAGAACATCCCTTACAGAGTGCATAGTTAAGCTCTTTTCATACTCCTTAAATATGAAAAGATTGTCGAGTGATATTTTCTTTGTCACACTCGTTAAAATGATTTTTCATAGATGTCTTTTCGGTGCTAGTTTACCCCTTTTTCGAACCGACTAGACTACTTTCGAAAAAGGTACCCCAGTGGAGTCTCCTTTTACGCTTTTTTCAAACCCTCTAAAAATGAAAAACCGTCGAGCTTACCTTCTTTGGGCTCATTAAAATTACATCTAAGGATGTTATCATTGTGTCTTATTAATCACATTTGCATTTCCACATATTTGGCCTAATGTTGGTTCCATGTTGCTCTCAACTGAACCATTTCAAGCATGCCTTATACGCAAGCCTTGTAGAACTTTGCCTCTGTGTCTTGATACCTTGAGCCATGGAAGATTTTTCCGAGTGTCCCTTTCTTGCATATGTCCCCTTACTCTAAGCATCTGTGTTTTCCTTGCATTTGGAACTAATATGTCTATGACACTCGTTCATCCTTTATAACATAGCATTCTTTTATTCTTTTTCAAACTTTCCAAGATTATTGAAAAACACAAAAAAATCAAATATACCCCAATAAGAGGAAGGGAAAAGTATTTTCTTTTTATTGGCAGCACAATGAGTCGCCCTTGGACAAAGTACATCCTTCCATTTGTTCGTCAAGATATAGGATTTAATGTGACCTTAGGAATTTGTTCTTAGTACATAGATTTGTGTCCTCCTCCATTTGGTTATCCTTCCAAACATATGGAGAGTTTGCATTGCCTTCTGCATCGTGAACTTATGTCAATGCCATGCTTCCTGAGTCTCATCATTTTTCATTCTTTCATCCAAGGGAAGTCTTACTAAACTTGAGTCGGCCCTTCTGCAGTTTGTCTCTTGTCCTCATGCCCATCCACCCCAAAATAACAATCAAGTCCTTGCTCAAAATCAATAAATTTATCTGCACTGATCACCAAGATCCTCTTGTCTGTTCCCGATGAGCCATCGAAGACCGGTAGTGAAGTGGTATAGTGATATTACACTCCTACCCGAGTTTTGAAGATTTTGAAGTTGTTGCTCGATCTCTAAAGACCTCATCTCCAACCATTAGGCATCATTAGCTTCTTGAATATGTATACCATACATGTATATCTTTTGATTTTGAGATGTAGATCCACTGTGTATTGCTTGCGGCTACACACTATATTGTTATATGACATGGATATGCAATGTATTTGATTGACAGCCATGATTTTATTCTGAGCATGGGTATGATCACCTCGGTGAGACAAATTGTTATTTTTGCAGATGACACCTCCTGAACTCTGGTCCCTTGGCTCACTCGCTTCATACATTGGTGAAAATTTGTAATGTATTTCAGCCATCCGATGCTCTTTTGACCTCACACAATAGGGGCCATCTGTTATAACCCTAATTTCCATAGGACATGCATACCTGGCATCAGGCCATCTAACTTACTATATTTTCCAATCCATCACTGAACAAGCTTCTCTAAAAATCATTGTTTTGAAGGTATACGCGCCCTGCACCATTACTGTCTGCGTACACATGCCTGCTTCCCCACTACAACCCGTGTACACTAATAGAATATCACAAAAAATGAAAATTGCATAGGATACTGGTTTTCGAGTCGTTACTTAACCGTTTGACCACCCATATCTAGTTACCCCAACCATTACTATCTCTTTTGGCCTATAAAAGAAGGGGTTGGGGTCCTATTTCAAAAAGAAGCATGAGAGCATAGAAACTCTGCCCATTTCCATATTCCCCCTTTGCCCCAATATTTGGCAAACACATTGTTAGTTTGAGCCAGAATTCCCTTCTTCTCCATTGCAAGCCTTTTCCATTCCCCTACAGAGAACTTAAGAGGAGAAGGAGACGTGGAAGCAGTTGGTGCATTGTGAAGAGGAGCCCAGGACTGAGTTTTAGGAGCAGTTCCAGTCTCATATTGTAAGTGACTTTTGTGAGATTAATGTAAAGAAGTACTTTTTCCGTCCCGCCAAATGACGTCTTAAACTTATATGATTTGTTTACATTTCTTGTTTATGATGTCTAACCCACTAATCCATATGTAGAATGCATGCTTGTAG
>JZKD02S2404163.1:351318-361923 GCA_000966675.3 Picea glauca | reverse complement strand
ATAAATTATTTTAATATGTCATTTTTAAGGTCACAATATTTTCAAGTGACCACTATTTGAGTGTGGATTTTCATTGGATTTAGATGGATATAATTCAAGAGGTATTCCATATTGTTGGTTGTGAGTTAGAATATGTATATCCACAACATTCATGCAATTAATTCAAAATGAATGATCTATCGATGATGTACAGATACATGGTTGATTAGCAAGCAATGCTACTTGAGAACCATTAATTGCTTATGGATTTAAAACTTAGCAATATTTTCCACCATAAGCTAATCCATAATGCATAATGCAAGTGTTTATAATCATTTTAGAAACAAATCAAGGGATTAATACACATAAAATTCATACACTTTGGAATTCAAACACTTTGAAATTCATAGATTCATAAACATCAAATGTAGAAACAATGAGAATCATAAAAAATGTTCCATGAAATGTATATATATATACTCAATATCATATAAATTGTACATTTTTTAGAATATGGCAACTCGTGCCCAATATACAAAGCGACATTAGGTTCCCTAACATATAAAACATCTATATCGTGGCCTATCTACAAAATGGAAATAGTTGGTCAATCATTGACCATTGCCACCCTCGCCACCCTCAGGAGCATCCTGGAAATCTATCTTTCTTCTCTTGCTCGAGGATGCACCTCAATAGGTTCTAGGCCAAAGTGTGCTTTGACACTGTAGAGACTGCACAAAGAATAAACAGTGTTATAAGTTTTTTTCATAAATGAATTAATAGACATACAAATTGATACTTTCTAATTTAACCTAAGAAAACTTACCACATATGAAACTATCAATCGTGAGGGTGTTAGCCTCCTCTGTGACCCCAATCTTTCTACAATGTCACCCTGCATCAATTACAAGGATCAAGTCAAGAAAATTAAAAAAATATATGTTAAAAAAAATTCATGAAACATCAAAAAATATCATCAATGCATTATCTCACCATGAATATCTCAGGCATCGATGGAGGTTCACTGGAAGATGGAGCACTAGGTTGTACAACCTACTCCTAGACAACCTTTATTATGGAAGTCTCTGTCGATGGGGCTGAAAGTGGTGGTGGGGGTGGGTGGTAGATAGGTGGGTTGTGATGGACCCTCATAGGCTATACAAGTGATTCCAACACTCTAGGCTTGGAGAAAGGAAACCTAGAATCAACGTCAAGGTGCCCAGAGGGTGAAATACTACTATACCTAGAAAATATAACGATGACCTGCATATGAATAAAATTGAACAATTAGTACCAAATAGTAAAATTCAAAAAAATAAACACAACTAATTTGAGAATTATACGATATTTAACTTTACACATGATACCTGTGATGTTGGTGACTTGTCCATCCCAGATGGACAATCCTCGACATCGTGTGGTGCCAAATCCTATATAAATAAGAGAACATATAAAAAAAATTGAGGATGCCATAAAATAAATAAATGACTATGTTGAATCTATCAAATTTAATACATACCTGTGTGTATGGTGCACCCAATGAGCATGATGCCTCTAAAGTTTCATAAGTGGTGGGTCTAGGAATTGATGCATCCATGGTCATAGAGGGTATGTTGTTGGGACACAACAACTACAAAACAACATACAATCAAATATCTATATAAATACACAAAATACAAAATAAATATATAAGGATGAAGAACATAAAGAGGGTTGAGATACTAACCTCATCCATGAAGCTATGTTGTCCAATGATTTCTATAGGCCCATAACATGTCTTCCCACAGCTTGAGCATATTTGAGGTTCACTAATCTAGGTGGATATTGATGGCCACCCACCTATTCCAACTGGCTCAAAGCAATTTTCTAGAAATTTACAATTTTTAGTAGTTTATCGGGTCATAAACTTCTATGGAAATTTTGAGGGCCTAAACAATGTAATTTCACTATCAGGAACCTCAATGATAGTTTAGGGATCTATATGATCCCCCAAAATGAATATCCTCATTGATACCTTTACAACAAGCTATCGTGCGCCCCAAACGAAGATCATATGCAAAAGTTACGGCCCTGGAGGTTGATACACCAAACTACCCAAAATGGGGTCCACAAAATCATTGGATTTTCATCTTTTGGGGTTAGGGTTTTGCATTTTCTTTATGTTAAAAAGGGATTTGGATCCTCATTGTAACAATTATCTTCTTGCAAATGAGTGTAGCCATCACATCTCTTCTTAGAGATAAGTTTCCACCATTCTAGAGAGTCTTCCACTCTGCATAGGTACATCCAAACCAAAATGGATTTCCTGGATATCTCATCATTGGGAATTTCCTGTCGATATGTTGTCAAAATCGAACAAAAATTTAGGCACCAAAACAAATGGGAGTTCGGGTCTGCAAATCCACAACAACCAAAGTATGGTAAACATGGCCCTAACAACTAGCCTCCAGAAAACTAGCCCAAGCCACTTGAAAAGAAGGGTAACAGAGATACGATGAAGGACAATGTAAAGTGGTGTCCGATATCAAAGAAAAGGAGTTGAACCCTGATTTAGAAAATAATGGGAGAACAAAAATCATCGACACAAACCCCACTGCTATTGTCGTGACTATAACAATTAAACTAGAAGAACCAACAGATCCTAAAGAGGGGGAGCACCTTTTTCATTCATAGATGTGGGTGAAGGGGACCCCGCTGCATTTTATTGTTGATAGTAGAAGCCAGAACAACCTCATCTCAGTAGAGGTCATCAAACAATTGGGATTATTAACAACACCACACCCACAACAATACAATATAGGGTGGCTTCACCTGGGATGAGATCTTCATGTCAACCAACATTGTCGATTTTCATACAACATCTATCCCTTCAAGGATGAGGTATTATGTGATGTTTCCCCACTGGATGTCTGTGATTTTATTTTGGGCCAACCATATATGTGGAAGTGCCATGATATTTATGAGTCTCGACCCTGTAGTGACATTGTTACTCTGGGGGGTCATCTATACAGGATACCAGAGGTAGTTATGGCTATGGTCCCACCAAAACAGTGTCACATGGTAATCTCTCATACTATAAAATTCATCCTCTTCACAATCTGTTCAAAATATGAATAGAAGGACACTGCAACCACTGCAACCTTGGCCCAAGACCTTTCTTTCCAACAAAAGTAGGTTGTAGAAGAGAAAGAAGATATTGGTTCTTCACCTACAATGGCACCTACAAGCTACCCAATCAAGCCAATATAGAACAAGTTGGTTGAACAGATTCAAACCCTCCAACAACAGGTTCTTGACAGTCTTCAAAAAGGTAAGCAATGCAACTTCTACAACAAGGCAAGCAAATCACCAAGATTCAGATTCAACAAACACTTTCCCCTCTCCCCCGGGAACTCAACGCAATGGAGACCATTTTTTCCTAAGGAGGTAGAATTGAATGAGGTGGATATTGGTGGCCAACCACCTATTCCAACTAGCTCTAAACAATTTTATGGAAATTTACTATTTTTTGCAATTTGTCGAGTCTTAAACTTATGGGTCTATTTTTAGCGCCTAAATGACATATTTTCACGATCAGACAACTCATTGATAGCCAAAGTCTCCCATTGAGCCACAAAAATGAATCTCTTCATCGATACCTTTACAATGAGCTATAGTGCACCCCAAACGAAGATTGTATGTCAAGGTTATGCCCCCGGAAAGTTGATACACCAAACTACCCAAAATGAGGTCCACAAAACTATTGGTTTTTTATCTTCCGGGGTTAGGGTTTTGGATTTTATTTATGTTAAAAAGGCCTTTGGTGCCTCATTTTAACAATGATATTATTGTGAATGAGCATAGCCATCACATCTCTTCTTATACATAAGTTGCCACCATTCCAGTGAGTCTTTCACATTGTATTTCTACAGTTTTGTACATTTCACTCATTAATAGAAATTGTGTATTACTATATCTCTGTGTTTATGTTTATATCTCTGATATATCTTTATTATATTATTGGATATCTGATATATCTGTGTACATTTCTTTATTACATCTCCTCTCTCCTTTTGTGCCGAAAATAATCTGGATCTTTCACATGGACGACTGTTATGTCCATGTGCCCTCTCCTCATTGTACTCTCCTGTGCATTCTAACACTCCAAATCCTCTATCAATGTCACTAGAAGGAACCTCCTACCGATATAGTGCAACAAATTTATTGCGTTGTAGTAGGCTAGGAGTAAATGAGGAGATGGCTAGTTGTACCTGTTTCAAGTTATCTACAACATGAAGATGTTGGGTAGGGGGGTCAGGCCTTTTCCTCGGNACAGGCTATACAAGTGATTCCAACACTCTAGGCTTGGAGAAAGGAAACCTAGAATCAACGTCAAAGTGCCCAGAGGGTGAAATACTACTATACCTAGAAAATATAACGATGACCTACATATGAATAAAATTGAACAATTAGTACCAAATAGTAAAATTCAAAAACATAAACACAACTAATTTGAAAATTATACGATATTTAACTTTACACATGATACCTGTGATGTTGGTGACTTGTCCATCCCAGATGGACAATCCTCGACATCGTGTGGTGCCAAATCCTGTAGAAATAAGAGAACATATAAAAAAAATTGAGGATGCCATAAAATAAATAAATGACTATGTTGAATCTATCAAATTTAATACATACCTATCTGTATGGTGCACCCAATGAGCATGGTGCCTCTAAATTTGCATAAGTGGTGGTTCTAGGAATTGATGCATCCATGGTCATAGAGGGTATGTTGTTGGGACACACCAACTGCAAAACAACATACAATCAAATGTCTATATAAATACACAAAATAAAAAATAAATATATAAGGATGAAGAACATAAAGAGGGTTGAGATACTAACCTCATCCATGAAGATATGTTGTCCAATGATTTCTATAGGCCCATAACATGTCTTCCCACAGCTTGAGCATCTTGGAGGTTCACTAATCTAGGTGGATATTTATGGCCACCCACCTATTCCAACTGGCTCAAAGCAATTTTCCAGAAATTTACAATTTTTAGCAGTTTGTCGGGTCCTAAACTTTTGTGGAAATTTTGAGGGCCTAAACAATGTAATTTCACTATCAAGAACCTCAATGATAGTTTAGGGATCTATATGATCCCCCAAAATGAATCTCCTCATTGATACATTTACAACAAGCTATCGTGCGCCCCAAACGAAGATCATATGCAAAAGTTACGGCCCTAGAGGTTGATACACCAAACTACCCAAAATGGGGTCCACAAAATCGTTGGATTTTCATCTTTTGGGGTTAGGGTTTTGCATTTTCTTTATGTTAAAAAGGGATTTGGATCCTCATTGTAACAATTATATTCTTGAAAATGAGTGTAGCCATCACATCTCTTCTTAGAGATAAGTTTCCACCATTCTAGAGAGTCTTCCACTCTGCATAAGTACATCCAAACCAAAATGGATTTCCTGGACATCTCATCATTGGGAGTTTCCTGTCGATATGTTGTCAAAATCAAACAAAAATTTAGGCACCAAAACAAATGGGAGTTCGGGTCTGCAAATCCGCAACAACCAAAGTATGGTAAACATGGCCCTAACAACTAGCCTCCAGAAAACTAGCCCAAGGCACTTGAAAAGAAGGGTAACAGAGATACGTCGAAGGACAATGTAAAGTGGTGTCTGATATCAAAGAAAAGGAGTTGAACCCTGATTTTGAAAATAATGGGAGAAAAAAGATCATCGACACAGACCCCACTGCTATTGTCGTGACTACAACAATTAAACCAGAAGAACCAACAGATCCTAAAGAGGGGGAGCACCTTTTTCATTCATAGATGTGGGTGAAGGGGACCCCGCTACATTTTATTGTTGATAGCAGAAGCCAGAAAAACCTCATCTCAGTAGAGGTTATCAAGCAGTTGGGATTATTAACAACACCACACCCACAACCATACAACATAGGGTGGCTTCACTTGGGATGAGATCTTCGTGTCAACCAACATTGTCGATTTTCATACAACATCCAGCCCTTCAAGGATGAGGTATTATGTGATGTTGCCCTGTTGGATGTCTGTGATGTTCTTTTGGGCCAACTATATATGTGGAAGCGCCATGATATTTATGAGTCTCGACCCCGTAGTGACATTGTTACTCTGGGGGGTCATCTATATAGGATACCAGAGGCAGTTATGGCTATGTTCCCACCAAAACAATGTCACAGGGTAATCTCTCATACTGTAAAATTCATCCTCTTCACAATCTGTTCAAAATATGAATAGAAGGACACTGCAACCACTGCAACCTTGGCCCAAGACCTTTCTTTCCAACAAAAGTAGGTGGTAGAAGAGAAAGAAGATATTGGTTCTTCACCTACAATGGCACCTACAAGCTACCCAATCAAGCCAAGATATAACAAGTTGGTTGAATAGATTCAAACCCTCCAACAACAGGTTCCTGACAGTTTTCAAAAAGGTAAGCAACGCAACTTCTACAACAAGGCAAGAAAATCACCAAGATTCAGATTCAACAAACACTTTCCCCTCTCCCCCAGGAACTCAACGCAATGGAGACCATTTTTTCCTAAGGAGGGAGGATTGATTGAGGTGGATATTGGTGGCCAACCACCTATTCCAACTAGATCTAAACAGTTTTATGGAAATTTACTATTTTTAGTAGTTTGTCGGGTCTTAAACTTATGGGTCTATTTTTAGGGCCTAAACGATATATTTTCATGATCAGACAACTCATTGATAGCCAAAGTCTCTCATTGAGCCACAAAAATGAATCTCTTCATTGATACCTTTATAATGAGCTATAGTGCACCCCAAATAAAGATTGTATGTCAAGGTTATGCCCCCGGGAAGTTGATACACCAAACTACCCAAAATGAGGTCCACAAAACTATTGGTTTTTTATCTTTCGGGGTTAGGGTTTTGGATTTTATTTATGTTAAAAAGGCCTTTGGTGCCTCATTTTAACAATGATATTATTGTGAATGAGCATAGCCATCACATTAATGTGAATGATCATAGCCATCACATCGTTTCTTAGACATAAGCTGCCACCATTCCAGCGAGTCTTTCACATTGTATTTCTACAGTTTTGTACATTTCACTCATTAATAGAAATTGTGTATTACTATATCTCTGTGTTTATGGTTATATCTCTAATATATATTTATTATATTATTGGATATCTGATATATCTGTGTACGTTTCTTTATTATATCTCCTCTCTCCTTTTGTGCCGAAAATAATCTGTATCATTCACATGGACGACTGCTATGTCCATGTGCCCTCTCCTCATTGTACTCTCCTGTGCATTCTAACGCTCCAAATCCTCCATCAATGTCACTAGAAGGAACCTGCTACTAATACAGTGCAACAAATTTATTGTGTTTCAGTAGGCTAGGAGTAAATGAGGAGATGGCTAGTTGTACCTGTTTCAAGTTATCTGCAACAGGAGGATGATGGGTAGGGGGGTCAAGCCTTTTCCTAGGGGGGCGAGCACCTAACTCGAGGTCACATCTGGGATGATCTCAATCCTGTGCGGACCCTCAACCCACCCCATGGAAGTCACCAATGTTAAATTAGTTGACATGCTTACCCATAATAAACTCAATCCATAATTTCCTCAGAAAATATAAGGGCATCTCCATGTTATTGNATGATGCCTCTAAAGTTGCATAAGTGGTGGGTCTAGGAATTGATGCATCCATGGTCATAGAGGGTATGTTGTTGGGACACAACAACTGCAAAACAACATACAATCAAATATCTATATAAATACACAAAATACAAAATAGATATATAAGGATGACGAACATAAAGAGGGTTGAGATACTAAACTCATCCATGAAGATATGTTGTCCAATGATCTCTATAGGCCCATAACATGTCTTCCCATAGCTCGATAATCTTTGAGGTTCACTAATCTAGGTGGATATTGATGGCCACCCACCTATTCCAATTGGCTCAAAGCAATTTTCTGGAAATTTACAATTTTTAGCAGTTTGTCGGGTCCTAAATTTCTGTGGAAATTTTGAGGGCCTAAACAATGTAATTTCACTATTAGGAACCTCAATGATAGTTTAGGGATCTATATGATCCCCCAAAATGAATCTCCTCTTTGATACGTTTAAAACAAGCTATCGTGCGCCCCAAACGAAGATCATATGCAAAAGTTACGGCCCTGGAAGTTGATACACCAAACTACCCAAAACGGGGTCCAAAAAATCGTTGGATTTTCATCTTTTGGGGTTAGGGTTTTTCATTTTCTTTATGTTAAAAAGGGATTTGGATCCTCATTGTAACAATTATCTTCTTGTGAATGAGTGTAGCCATCACATCTCTTCTTAGAGATAAGTTTCCACCATTCTACAGAGTCTTCCACTTTGCATAGGTACATCCAAACCAAAATGAATTTCCTGGACATCTCATCATTGGGATTTTCCTGTCGATATGTTGTCAAAATCGAAAAAAAATTTAGGCACCAAAACAAATGGGAGTTTGGATCTGCAAATCCGCAACAACCAAAGTATGGTAAACATGGCCCTAACAACTAGCCTCCAGAAAACTAGCCCAAGCCACATGAAAAGAAGGGTAACAGAGATACGGCGAAGGATAATGTAAAGTGGTGTCCGATATCAAAGAAAATGAGTTGAACCCTGATTTAGAAAATAATGGGAGAACAAAGATCATCGACACAGACCCCACTGCTATTGTCATGACTGTAGCAATTAAACCAAAAGAACCAACAGATCCTAAAGAGGGGGAGCACCTTTTTCATTCATAGATGTGGGTGAAGGGGACCCCGCTGCATTTTATTGTTGATAGCAGAAGCCAGAACAACCTCATCTCAGTAGAGGTCATCAAACAGTTTGGATTATTAACAACACCACACCCACAACCATACAACATAGGGTGGCTTCACCTGGGATGAGATCTTCGTGTCAACCAACATTTTCGATTTTCATACAACATCCAACCCTTAAAGGATGAGGTATTATGTGATGTTTCCCCACTGGATGTCTATGATGTTCTTTTGGGCCAACCATATATGTGGAAGCGCCATGATATTTATGAGTCTTGACCCCGTAGTGACATTGTTACTCTGGGGGTTCATCTATACACGATACCAGATGTAGTTATGGCTATGGTCCAACCAAAACAGTGTCACAGGGTCATCTCTCATACTGTAAAATTCATCCTCTTCACAATCTGTTCAAAATATGAATAGAAGGACACTGCAACCACTGCAGCCTTGGCCCAAGACCTTTCTTTCCAACAAAAGTAGGTTGCATAAGAGAAAGAAGATATTGGTTCTTCACCTACAATGGCACCTACAAGCTACCCAATCAAGACAAGATAGAACAAGTTGGTTGAACAGATTCAAACCCCCCAACAACAGGTTCCTGGCAGTATTCAAAAAGGTAAGCAACGTAACTTCTACAACAAGGCAAGCAAATCACCAAGATTCAGATTCAACAAACACTTTCCCCTCTCCCTCGGGAACTCAACGCAATGGAGACCATTTTTTCCTAAGGAGGGAGGATTGATCGAGGTGGATATTGGTGGCCAACCACTTATTGCAACTGGCTCAAAACAATTTTATGGAAATTTACTACTTTTAGTAGTTTGTCGAGTTTTAAACTTATGGGTCTATTTTTAGGGCCTAAAGGACATATTTTCATGATTAGACAACTCATTGATAGCCAAAGTCTCTCATTGAGCCAAAAAAATGAATCTCTTCATCGATACCTTTACAATGAGCTATAGTGCGCCCCAAACGATAATTGTATGTCAAGGTTATGCCCCTGGGAAGTTGATACACCAAACTACCCAAAATGAGGTCCACAAAACTATTGGTTTTTGATCTTCCGAGGTTAGGGTTTTGGATTTTATTTATGTTAAAAAGGCCTTTGGAGCCTCATTTTAACAATGATATTATTGCGAATGAGCATAGCCATCACATCTCTTCTTAGAGATAAGCTGCCACCATTCGAGCGAGTCTTTCACATTGTATTTCTATAGTTTTGTACATTTCACTCATTAGTAGAAATTGTGTATTACTGTATCTCTGTGTTTATGGTTATATCTCTGATATATCTTTGTTATATTATTGGATATCTAATATATCTGTGTACGTTTCTTTATTATATATCCTCTCTCCTTTTGTGCCGAAAATAATCTGGATCATTCACATGGACGACTGCTATGTCCATGTGCCATCTCCTCATTGTACTCTCCTATGCATTCTAACACTCCAAATCCTCTATCAATGTCACTAGCAATAACCTCCTGCCGATATAGTGCAACAAATTTACTGTGTTGCAGTAGGATAGGAGTAAATGAGGAGATGGCTAGTTGTACCTGTTTCAAGTTATCTCCAACAGGAAGATGTTGGGTAGGGGGGTCAGGCCTTCGCCTGGGGGGGCGAGCACCTAACTCGAGGTCACACCTGTGATGATCTCGATCCTGTGTGGACCGTCGACCCACCCCATGGAAGTCAATAATGTTAAATTAGTTGACATGCTTACCCATAATAAACTCAATCCATAATTTCCTCAGAAAATATAAGGGCATCTCCATGTTATTGCAGGGAGGTTTATCAAAAACCATGTACCAC
>JZKD02S2404163.1:311234-321869 GCA_000966675.3 Picea glauca | reverse complement strand
ATAACAGTAAGAAATTATATCACTTGTATTTGATTTAGATAACAAAGTAATACTAAACCATAGACAGAATGATATACAAAACTTGGAACAAAGTGTCGATATATTGAAAAGCAAAGGCTATAACAACGCATCAATTCTGCTCCAGTTTGAATAAGGATTACATATCCTTGTTCTTCCAAAACTGATGATGATTTTCAATATTACAAACCATAGGTTTATATAAGTTTCTCACAAGGTAAAACATCCTTGTGAATAATAGAAAACAGTTTACACAATCTGGGAATAATCCCAAAAATCTCTTAAACTAAGTAACTAAAAATGTAAGTGAAATCTTTAAGATGTTCTCCAACTGATCCTCATATCCACTACCAATTCGGATTTTCCTGTAATAGACATAAAGATCAAGTTAGAGGAGTATTTTATTAAAGAAAATAATAATAAAAAATGACTCTATAGACTTAGCTACAGAATCTCCTTATTCTGTAGCTGGTCTAGAATAGTAAATAGGACCAGATATATAATCAAAATCAAATCAAATCCAATCATCAAAAATTACAAATGATTCAAGAAAAATAAATCCTTCCAATCAAACTAAGTCGAATAGAATACAATCGGGATAGAGTAGGAATACTCTGTTTTCCCAATCGTTATAAAATCAAATCAAATCTTAACAAGATTGTTTCATGGATGCAGTTAATGATAAACCAAATCGCATAAAATACAAACAATCATTATCGATTAGCATAAGATTCATATCATTACCAATATAGAAAGCCATTACGATTTCATGCATCACTGTATCCATAGAATCCAACCACAGTTCTCATTCGCTGTGTTTCAAATAATTCACAAGTATAGTCGTAACTGTAATTGACTAATTATAATCACAACATCAGATTGAGATCCTTCAATTAAAAGCACGATGTATGAATTGCTTCCAACGTAATTGGATGAAATTATTTCCACAAATATCGACTCAACAGTCTTCATACCTCATAGTCGACAAGCAGGGTTTTGACAGAGTCAACAAACCAGGCATATAACTGAATTTAATTATAGACACAAATCGTAAGACTTGATACGATCAATCCATCCCTATAATCTCAATCAAATAATACATTTGTTACCATCAAAATACAGTTCACATAGTAACAGCTACTATTGTTATCCATTCGAAATCTTATTATGTAGTAAATGATATACGAATTGGTCTTGACATAGAAAATATAATCAACATAGCCAACCAATTTGCCTATCATATCGCACAAGATGTAACCAAATCGAACAAAGATATCATTTGTATTTCAACAATAGAAAAGATATCAGAATTCAAATCAAATTATGATCAATCAAACTAAATCTAATCACAACCACTCCAAAAATCGATAATCAAAACTGATAAACAACAAATGCATGACAGAGCAAGTCAACAATGTGTATAGAGCTTATGATCACGCCATATAAAAGAGTGATACCATTACAGTTGCTGAAGCTATGTCAATTTTGAATTAATAATTGCAGTGGCAGACTCGACGTTTTTGAACAGGACTGAGCCCGTGGTTCGTTGCTTTTTATCGGAAGGTTGCACCTTTTCATTCCTACCAGTGAGCATGGCCACTTGGTTTTCCAATTCGTAGATCTTGGATTGCAATGTAGGTACATCCAGATAGTATCTTTCAATCCATAACCCACATTGATCACAAGGTACAACAATAGGCTGAACAGAAGGGGGTTTTGATGATTCCCCAAGGGTTTCATGGAGTGGCTCAATATCCGGAAAGTCAGGGTTATTCCGCAGACAAGGAGGGAGGTTCCTGACGAAATCATGAGGCGGTTTGCTACACAATCCCTCGGAGTAAGGATATTCTTCAGAGAGAAATCGTTCAATGTCTGAATCAGAGTCCTCGCTAACCACGATAGGCTTTGTTTTGGCAGGAAGCTTAGACTTGTTCCTCGCCATCCGAGAGATCATTCTTGCATTTTTCTTGCCTCGAGTATCAACTCCAGTCTTTGCTCTAGTCTTTTGGGTTGTATCTTTAGTAACTTCGGTTTGTTTTGGCACAGACTTAGGAAAACTTGTAGGTGACTCGGGCTTAGGTCTAGGTAATAAAACATCATAAGGCACAGGGGTAGGTTTACTCTCGGCCACCATGGGCTTATCTACCTGTGGAGGGTTTGACTCCCAAAAACCATTATGGCTGAGGAACTCATGCCAAGAATCACGACACAACCCTAACTCGTAAACTAGAACCATTTTGATCAACCCAACATGGAAGAGGCTAGTGTCAACCTGGCCATGCTTGTATCGTTTGGCCATTTTGAACATACTTCGGTGTATATAGTAAGGCATACTTAGTTCAAAACCCATGAAAACCATTAATAAACGCAGGTGGAAAAGGAAAATAAACCCATACCTGCCTTCACAGGTAACGAAACGTTTGATAATCATCAAGAGATCATACCAACGGGGTTTCAACATCTTTGCGGGTAATCCTCTATCGCACGATTTCACTGTGCATGAATGGAATAGTAATGTCCATGGGACATCATCTACCTTACAACTTTTGGACCATTTTTGTCCCTTGGCAGGTAAGCCAGTTGCCAGACTGAGAAATTCTTCAGTAATTTCAACATGGACATCTACCACTTTGGCTCGACAACCATCAAACAATAACGCAAATTGTCGAGCTACAGCGAGATCAAAACCATCAAACTTCTTTATGAAAGTGAGCCACCCATGTTGTTCCAGGTCATTATATGCACCACTAAATGTCAAGAGTGCTTGGCATCCGTTAGGTTCGGCCCTTACGACAGGAGCCATAACCTCTGTACATGGTAGGGTTCAAACTGAATGAAACAATGCACCAAGTTGAAAAACGATAGGTTTGGGGGCTTCAAAGCTCGAATAGACCGGAATTAACTGCATGTGTGCGAAGGTGGTGGGATTACCACCGCCACGCACTGTATTAATTGACTGAGTACAGTGTTGTTAAAACCATAATATTTTATGCCATGGGTATCGTCCAGCAAATAGATGTGTAATCATTTTAACGTGCCAGTCAACCGGATCAGGATTAATACCATGTGTTATACTCATGCCAAGTTTACAGTTCAATCCAAACACCATATCCATCGTGTCAATGAATCGTTCAACCAAAAGGTTTAAAATTAATCAATGCTAATACATGATTTGGAACTATGAATCATTCAACGTATTATCAACTTACCAAATAATATATCAAGCATTAATCCAATATGATTAATCCATGCGCCTTCAAACCATTGTTTGAACAAACTTACCAATGTATTCATTGCACATTGAAGTGTCCATATTCTAAAGTCTTGAGAACATTATGATCCAAAATTCCTCATATAATTACTGAGTGAAAAGTTCATAGCAATAAGGATGAAATCAATAAGACCAAATCCATTACAACTTTCATAAGATCAGAATGAAACCAATAAATTTTATGCCCAAAGGCTTAGCAATCAAACAAATCCAAATGCGCAATCAAGATAAGATAATGCTCAAGGATATAAGTTCAAAAAAAACCTTTAGCAGTCATGTGATAAACCAATGGTCAAGTGTCTTTTGGAAAAATTGATAAAAGACGACTACAGTCCAAACGATAAAAGAGGTATTTTCACACTTACAGTTGTGAAAATCAAATCGAGAACAAATTGAAATTGTCGCAAAAATGAGACAAAGTCTAGAAGCACAATGCGATGATACTTTGTCTTTAATGAGACAAGGGGTGTAGGCAGCATTTTATAAGAGCAATTAAAAAAAATGGTTGGTTGCCAACAATGGCGACACGTTGGGCGAAGCAGTTATCTCTTTCATAAGAAATGAATTCAGAACAGAGCAGCAAAGAAAAATTCAACTTGAAAGAACAACCAAAAATCGTACTACATCATTATCAACTATCTTTTCCAGCGAAGTTTTAAAAGATGCAGACCAATAACAGTCTTAAAGATCGGCAAGTCATGGTTTTTATGATAATGTCTTCAATACTGTTGGCATGGACACTGCTGCCAGTAGGCATCCATAGCCTCGACAGGGTTTTCATTTAACCCACTCAGACATCTCTATCCTGTCAAGAAGCTCTGGATTAGAATAAAAGACATTTAAAAGAGGTTTTCTTGTAATCTTACATAGATTTTTATGTATCCGACATTGCTTCGCTGCCAGCAGGCCTGTTCAGTACCCCGACGAAGTTGTCTTGGCGCCATGCTTGCATTGCCCCACTGCCAGCGAACCTGTTCAGTATCCCGGTGGGTTTACAAACACTTCCCACAGCTCTTATTAATATTTTTTTTTTTTTCTTTTATAGCTGAGCGGGGTGACGCTGAAAAAAATCTTGATATTTTGTCATATTTTTTTTTACCTCATCAGAATTTTTTAAAATACTGTCCTTATTCAGCCCCAGAAATGTTTTATTTCTAAAACAACTTACTTTGAAAGGGAGACATCCTTTTGAGTCATTCCTTTACGAAAAAGGGACAGCGTAAAAAGATAAAGATAACCATGACAAACTTCACTTAGAGACTGAGATAGTAAACTTCTTTCGAACAATATTTTCCAATATCATTTTCAAAAATACATATCATTGATGTTTGTACAATCTTTCGGAAGTTATTTCAGTGAAGAGATTTTTCTATGGTCTATGTTTGAATGACTCAGTGTGTAAGCATGCAAATGTTTCAAAACACATAAAAACACACCAAACTAATCAATCAAATCAAAACGAAAACAAAGGAAAAAATAGAAAAAAAAGAAATATTTACATAGTATACAAAAGAATAAAAATCAGGCAAAGTATCTTTTCAGGACTTGGCCATTCACCGGGTAGGTGTCAAGCTGCCCTTCAAGACTCTGCAAACGAAAATAACTAGGACCCAACTTTTCAGCAATCAAGAACGGCCCAAGCCACAAATTTTGGAATTTAGTGTGTTCTCCCTTCCCTTCGTGTGGTTTGTCCCACTTTAGAACGAGATCGCCTACTTCAAAATTTCTATCAGAAGAAGAATTAGAATCGAACCAGCTTTTAATCAGTTGTTGATGTTGATTTAGTTTATTCTTGGCTTGGGTTCTTACTTCTTCCAACTTCATCAGAGCGTTAATACATATTTGTAAAGGGGGACATTCTTCTTCTTGAACTTTTTGTGACAATTGGAGCGAAGGAAGAAGAACATGAGGTGGAAAAATGGCTTCTCTGCCATAAATGAGGAAGAAAGGGGAATTACCTATAGCAGCTTTGGGTGTTACCCTATCAGCCCACAATGCATTCAGCAGTGCGTTGTGCCAATTCTTGTGATTCTCAGCCACGGTTCTCTTGATAATCTTGATCAAGTTCTTGTTGGTTGATTCTGCTAGGCCGTTGCCCTGGGGGTAATAACTAGTGGAGTACTTTAGTTTTATTCCTTTTTCTAAGGAAAAATCACTCATTTCAAGAGAAGAAAAGTATGAAGCGTTATCAAAGACTAGACAATCAAGGATGCCAAAACGGGTAATGATATGTGAGTTAAGAAAAGCGATCACCTGACTTGTGTTAACAGTTTTTAGCACGGCAGCTTCAGACCATCGAGTAAAATAATCAGTGGCTGTCACAATGTATTTGTGCTATTGTGAGGATGGAGGGTTAATAGGAACAATGATATGAAGGCCCCATTGCTGGAAAGGAGAATCAACTGTAACGGGTTGCAAGGGGAAGACTGGTTTTTTCAGTCGCCCCGACGCTTTCTGACAAATAATACATTTTCGGCATAAGGCATGGGTGTCTCTAAAGAGTGTTGGCCAGTAATAACCGGCTCTTAAGACTTTATGAGTAGTGGTATCACCACCGAAGTGACCACCAGCTTCTCCCGCATGCAACTCAAGAAAGACTCTCTCTGCTTCGTCCTTCTCGAGACAACGCATGAGTACGCCATCAAAATTCTGACGAAACAATATACCATTAACTGGATGAAAGGAGGCAGTCTTGAGTCTCAATGCTCTTCTTTTGGCAGGGTTAAGGTGACGGGGTGTTGATCCATGTTGAAGACAGTGTCTAATATCGTCATACCAAGGACTCACTAGGTTCTGTGCACAACAAACTATACTTTGATCGTGTTGTTCTAGGTCTGACGTATCACTATCTTCCTTTTGTTCGGTCTCTGAATCAACTACCAATTTACACAACCCTTGGCCTTTCACGATCTGAGCTGGGGTGATTTCTAGTTCAAACTCCTGTAAGGAGGTAACCCAGTTGGCTCTTTTCTCTCCTAACTCCTTTTGCACTAACAAGTTCCTAACGGCAGGGTAAGGAACAATGACCTTGGTTCTTGACTTCAGAAGATAAGACCGAAAATGCTTAACTTCCTTGAAGATAGCGTAGGCTTGTCGATCAACTGCTGGGTAATTGAGTTCAGCGCCTTTAAAAGCAGAGCTCATAAAAGCGATGGGTACTTCGCTATTCTCAGAATTTTTCTGAGTTAGAACTGCGGCATAGGAATGATCAGAGGCAAAAGTATAGAGTGTAAAGTTTTGAGAGAAATCAGGGCTCATGAGAGACGGAGCATCAATTATGGCCTTCTTTATATCATTAAAAGCTTTGTTTTCAGTGGGTCCCCAATGATATTGGGTGTCCTTCTTAATCAGATTCTGGAGGGGCCTGACCATTTCGGAGAAACTGGGGACAAATATTCTCACGAAATTAATCTGGCCAAGGAAGGGCTGCATGGATTTCTTGGAGGTAGGTGTAGGAAGTTTGGCAATGACATGTGTCTTCTCGAGGTCAATAATCATTCCATCACTAGACACAATGAATCCTAGTAGTTTACCCTGTTCTACTGCAAAGATAGACTTCTTCGGGTTCAAGGAGATGTCGAATTTGCGACATCGTAGCAGAACGGCTCGTAGGTGAGCTAGATGATCATCTTTGTTTTTGGAGTAAACAGTCACATCATCTAGGTAGACTACTACGGAGTGATTGATCAAACCTCTAAAAGAAATATCCATTGCTCTCTGAAAGGTAGTGTCGGCGTTGATCAATCCAAAGGGAATTTTTCGATAAGCATAAGTGCCCCACGGGGTACGAAAGGTAGTTTTTAATTGGTCTGACGGAGACATTAAAACTTGGTTGTATCCAGAGAAACCATCCAATAAGTATAGCCTCTCGGAACCTGATACTTGTTGAAGTATCTGTTCCATAGGAGGGACGGGATAATTATCTTTATCAGACGCTTTGTTGAGGTTCCGGAAATCGACACAAAGCCGGATTTCCCCTTTTTTCTTCCGCACTGGGACGAGGTTGGATACCCATTGAGTGTGTCTAACAGGAAAAATTATTTTAGCACTAAGGAGTTTATTCAATTCTTTTTATATGGTCGGTTCTAGTTTCGGATGCATCTTCCTCAGTTTCTGTTGGAAAGGCAAGGTTTGGAGCTTCATTGGAATAACATGCTGTATAATGTTAGGATCGAATGTCTTAAGATCTTCGTAAGTCCAAGAAAAGACATCCTTAAATTATTTAAATAATTTAACAAAAGCAACTTTTTCTTGCTTAGAACATCCCAAGCCTAAGTTGATACACCGAGGGTTTTCACTAGTTCCCAAATTGACTTTTTCATATGATAGCGAGGAACTGTTGGTTTAACAATCGACCATCTTTTTGAATTTATCTTCAAAATCATAAAAAATTTCTAATCTAGCAACAGATTTGGGCAAGGAATTTACCATATCCGATTGAGCTTCAGGAGGTTTTGGATTAGGTATTACCGTAAAGTCATGCAGGTTATCATCATGCGTTTGTTCATCTATCACAGCTCCTTGGAAGGTTTCCTCCATGTGTAGAAAGTTAATGATCTGTTGATCATCATCAAATACTCTCCAGTTCGTGATATTATCTGGAACAGATGGTCGAAACAAAATCTCCACGGAGAATGTGTTTGGAGATAAACCCTCTGCAGGAAGAAGTTTAGAGGCAACATTAGCGAGTAGATCTGCTTCAACATTACTTGATCTAGGAATGGAATTTATATTAAAAGCAGAAAATTCTTTTATTAGACTCCATACCTCAGATTGATAACATTTGAGATGCGGGGTAAGACAATGTATAGAATTTCTCACCTGCCTGACCACTATCTCTGAGTCGCCGAATACCACTAGATTTTGAATGTGCATGTCTAAGGCTTTTCTGAGACCTTGTAGTAAAGCCTCATATTCTGCAACATTGTTAGTACATTTAAATTCTAATCTACAAGCTAATAATGTTTTGTTACCTGCGGGATCAATAATGATGCAGCCTGTTCCAGCTCCTTCTTTTGACTTGGAACCATCGAAATATAAAGACCAAATTTGATTCTTATCAGGCTCACAGGATTGTTGGATAGCAGTTGTAGGTTGCGTATATGATTTGATCTCGGACCATTGCTGGGAATCGTCGATAGGTGAAACTTCAGCCATGAAATTTCCGAAGTAGGTGTCCATTCCTTGGACTTCGGGTGAATCTTCCGGAGGTGCATATGGCTCATTGGGGTCATTCAAGTCTGTCACCGTGAACTTGAGATAGTTCTCACGATTCACCCTGATCTTGTTGGGCTTGCCGTTTTCTGGAAGCCACAAGTGAGACCAGTCTGTTGCGAAGTAGCCATGTAGCTGATCCGACCAGTCCCTGCTTAAAAACATACCATATACTTCTAGAATATCAACCAAAATTATATCGATAACTTGATGAACTTTTGGGTTAGACGATAATATAATCAATACATTTTTCAATTCGCCTATAACTTTAACATCTGTTCTATCAAGTTGTATAATTTTCAAGGAAGATGGCTCTACTTCGGCATTAATCTTTTGGCAGACTGACCAAGGCATCACATTTGATGATGCTCCCGAATCAACCATACAGTTATGCACATTTCTGTTGAAGATTTCGAAAGTTAAAAGAAAAGGAGGAACATTCTTGCGAGTGTTTAAAGTGGTAGCTTGTGGTTTCTTACTCGCATTTTCTAAGACTACTTTATCTGAATTATTTACACTGCTTACATTGTTATTTACATTATTTACATTTGATACAGGAAGGATTTCTTTGTCATGAGAACCAGGATTATCTTTTGTGGAAGTCTTCTGTGGCACTTTGCTTTGTGCAACCTTACTATCATTTGAATTACCATTCTTGCCATTATCTAAAATATTTTGCAACATCTTCTGTAACAGGAATGGAAATTTCAACAACTCATAAATAGAAATGTTATCCCGTAGTTTATTAAGATCTTCGACAACATCATAATCTAATTTAGGGCTAACATTACTCTATTTAGTTTCTACTGATTTAGATGGCTTTGAAGGTAAAGTTGTAGTGTTATCGGCAGGAGGTTTGTTTGCGGTCTTGCTCCTAGTATTGTAAGGGTGTACAGTCTGAAAGTTAGCTTGGAAGATACTATCAGAGAGGTGACCAAATATATTTGGAGAAGACTCTTCTTCTTGGGTAGTTTCCTGCTCGACTTCCTCTTGAGGAAAATCAGGAGGGATCAAATCATCCTGGGCTCCTAGAATTGATTGGAGAGCATATTGAAAACTTTCTAGGTTCATGCCTTCAGGGTTAGGATTAGGCCGGTTTGTTTGGAAGGGCTTTCGGAAAGGAGGTTTGTAGGGTCCTTTACTCGAAGAGGCTTCCTCAGTTGAACTTTTTAGATCTATGACTTGATTAGATAAATTTTGTACAACTTTGGTTAAATTTTCCAAATCAGAGTTTTCGGGTTGTGTTTTGTTTTGTGTAGGTCTGGGAAGAATCTCAATCTTTTTCTTAGAAGAAGAAACAGTTTCAGTCTCATTGCTAGAGGAATCTTTAAGGCTAATTATATCTTTTTCAATTCGAGTAGCCTCTTCAAAGGCTTCTAACAACGTTTCCTTTTTGGATCTTTTCACCCAAATAGCTATACTTTGATGTAGAGCTTTGGTGTAATAAGCTATCACAAGGCTTTCTGCAGGCATAGAGTCTGCAGGGATTCTGTTCTTAATGGTAAAAAATCTTTGATTAAAATCCTTGAATTTTTCTGTAGCATTCATTTTTAAGTTTGAAAGATCCATGACTAAGACTTCCGAAGGTTTTCCATCTCCGAACTTTTCTAAGAAAATTGACTCAAACTTTTCCCAAGATACTATAGTGTGAGGCTGTTGGGAAAAATACCAAGTGGACGTATTACCCTCAAAGGTGTAAGGGAACAACCTACAGACTACGTCTTCATGTTCAACGTTGCAGAGTCTGATGTCTAACATAAATTTCTTGATATGGTCTTCCGCTACCTGTTTAGAATCGGGATCAAACTTAGTAAGCCATTTTTTCGGATGCTTAGGCAAAGGATGCTGAGGTCCAGGTACAGCTACAACATCTTGGTCTAACCAAGGTCTAGTAGGGTTGTTCTGATTAGCCATTGGGGTAGTGGGTGTAGGAGGACGTGAAGGCGGATTGCCTTCATCCGAAGAGGAATCTCCCCCTGAAGAGGAAGGATATGAGGGAGGTGGTGAAGGAGGAGGAGAAGGAGGTATCCTAGATCCTCCTGCAGCAAGATTTGTGTTTGGATCTGTAGGATTCACAGTGGGATCTATATCACCTAGTTGTTCTCTAACTTCAGAGAAGTCTAGAGGTTGAC
>JZKD02S2404163.1:283395-295907 GCA_000966675.3 Picea glauca | reverse complement strand
CCATTTCCATTTCCATTTCCAATGCATACCATACCATAGCATACCATAGCATTTCCAATGCCAATGCATACCATACCATACCATACCATTTACAATGCATACCTTAAAATGGAAATGAAATTCATACCATTGCCATTGCCAATGCATAACATACAAGGAAATGGCAAGGCAATGCATACCATTTCCATTGCCAATGCATACCATACCATTTCCATTTCCATTGAAAATACCAATGCATACCATACCATACCATTGCCAATTCATATTATACAATGGCAAGGCAATGCATACCATTGCCAATGAAAACCATTTCCATTGCCAATGTATACCATTGCCATTGCCAATGGCAATGCATACCATTCCATACCATACCATACCATTACCATCGCACTTGCCAATGCCAATGCCAATGCATACGTACCATACCATACCATACCATACCATTTCCAATGCATACCATACAATGGAAAGGAAATTCATACTATTGCCAATGCATACCATTGTCATTTACAATGCATACCATACTATTGTGAGGGAAATATCCTTACAGACTAGCAAATAGGGTTATACTTTGCATGCAGATATGACCAAGAGAAAATCTACTTTCTACCTTCGTCCCCATACTTAAATCCCATTTCTTTCAGTAAATACATGGCTAGATCAACCTACCTTGTTCCAGGCGTTTGATGTCGATCCTCTTTCACAATTGATCACTTGTTCAGAGTTCTCCTTCCAAAGATGACCTACATACAAGACAAGCAACAACTACACATGCATCTTACCTATAAACTAATGGGTTAGGGATTCAAACCTGTACTTAACAAACTATGAATAACTCATGAATTGGGACGGGAAAAGAATTTTCTTTATTACTTTGAATGAGTCAACTTACAAAAATTTGAGACCAGCCACCACTCCACGAACCTGATTCTGGGCTCCTCTTCAATAGGAATATGCAATTGGGAAGAGTTTCTTTACTCTATTTCTCCCTCTCCAAATGGGACCCCTAGCTCTTCTTTTATAGGTTAGAAGAAGCTAGGTATTTGGATGAACCCTTGGCCATGCATGGCCAGAAATTTCAGTTCACTCACCCAAAGCTCTTTGTTCCATCAGCAACTTTCCTTTTTTCATGCTTTTGTCTGTCCATGCGGGCTATTTTAGGTCAGCTAGTGTGTACACGCATGCAGTAATGGAGTAGGGCATGTGGGCCCTTATAAAAGAGGTTATTTAAAGAGTTGTTCAACAGTGCTTTTGGCAAATAAGGGATCTGAGATGGCCTGATGCCAGGTAAGCATGTATGGTGCAAATTAGGGTTATAATAGATGCCCCCTAATGTGTGAGTTTAGAAGAGCATTTGATGGCCGAAATACATTACCAATCTTTACTGATGTGCCGAACAAGTGAGCCCAGGGACCAAGAACTCAGAGGCATCGTCTACAAAATAACATATGTCTCACTGAGGTGGGCATACCCATGCTTGGGATAAAATAGAATCATGGCTACCAATCAAATACATTGTATATCCATGTCATATAACTTTATAAAGAGTAGCCGTGAACAATACACAGCGGAGCTACATCTCGAAATCAAAAAGATATACATATAGAGTATCCATCTTCTAGAAGATGATACGGTCAGATGGTTGGAGATGAGGTCTTCAGAGCTCGAGCAACTTCTTCAAAATCTTCAAAACTTGGGTAGGAGTGTAATATGAGTGTACGACTTCACTACCCAGAGGTCTTTGAGGGCTCGTCGGTTAGGGACTAGATAATTTTCATGATCAAATTGAAGGTTTCATTGATCTTGAACAAGGACTTGATTGGACATTCAAGATGGTCAGGTATGAGGGCAAGAGATAAATTGCAGAGGGGGCGACTTAGTCTTGGTAGAAACTTCCCTTGGACAACAGAATGACAAATGATGAGACTTAGGCAGCATGGCATTAATAATAAGTTTACAAAGCAGGAGGCAATGAAAACTCTCCATATGTTTGGAAGAATAACCAAACGGAGGAGGACACAACTCTATGCAGTGAGAAAAGCTTCCTAAGTTCGTACTACATCCCATAGTTTCACTAACAAATGGACAGATGTGCTTTATCCAAGGGTGACTCATAATGCTTCCAATAAAAAAAATACTTTTCCCTTCCTCTTTTTGGGGTATATTTGATTTTTTTGTCTTTTTCAATAATTTTGGAAAAAGAATAAAGGAATGTTACGTTACAATGGAGAAACGAGTGTTGCAAACATACAAGTTCAAGGCACTAGGACAAGACTGATGTTCAAAATAATGATACTCAGGAAAAATCCTTTGGGGGCCATGCGTGTTAAAACGCATAAGAAACTGTTACAAGGCTGGTGTATAAGATATGCAAATGCGTTTAACAAAACACACAATGGTAATGTCCTTCGATGTAAGTTTAATGAGCCTAGAGAAGGTAAGCTAAGTGGTTTCTCATATTTAGAGAGTCTGAAAAAACATAAAAGGAGACTCCATTGGGGTACCTTTTTCGAAGATAGTCTAGTCGTTTCAAAAAAGGGGTAAACTAGCACCGACAAGACGTCTATTCAAAACCATTTTAACGAGTGTGATAAGGACAAGATCACTCAGCCATTTTTTCATTTTTAAGGAGTTTGAAAAAATATTAACTATGGACTCCGTTAGGAATGTTCTTTTGGACTAGTTTAATGAGTTTGAAAGAATAAGGTCACTCGACGATCTTTTCAATTTTAGGTAGTCTGAAAAGAGCTTAACTATGGACTCTGTGGGGGTTCCTTCTTCGTAAGCTTAGTCCCTCATGCTCGAAAAAGGGATGAAATTATACCTGAGAGTACTCTTCTATAGAGTTGAAGTGCCATAGAGTATACCTTTGTTCGTACAGTTGACCGTCCGGACCGAAAAAGGGGTAAACTACCACCAGAAAGACGTGACTTCAAATTTCAGTTTAACGAGCATGAAAGGCCCCAAGATTGCTCAGAAATATTATCATGTTTAGAGGGTCTGAAAAGGGCTTAAAAGAAGACCGGTTATTTTTTGGGAGTCTTGAGGGTGAGTTCAAGAGTGAAGAAGAATCATGCAAATGAGGCTCAAACTCGTATTCAGGAAAAACTACAAGGACTCTCGAGCCTACAGTGTTTTAGAGACAGCATGAATACCATAATGCAACAAGGATCTACCTAGGGCATCCATGTTTCAGTAAGCTCTACCACCAAGTTGCGACATTGCTAAAGCAGAGATGATGGTTCTGTGTCACAACCTGATTGGGTCGATCCTATGGCAAAGGAAAAAGACAACGAGATACAAAGATCGGAGTAGAAACCTAACCTATATATTAAAGTTGATCATCGAAAAAAAATTCCACGGACCGTCAAAAAATACTCAAAACGCAGAAAAAAAACTGTCCCAATACCTGATCAAATCCCTCCTATGCAACTCTTGAATCACTCTAAATGGTTGTTGGTATTAAGGAAATGATAAGGGAGGCCAAAAAGTGACAAAAAGAGGCCAAAAAGTCTATAAATAGAAGTTGGCAACTCATTATCACCATTGCTGATTTGGAAATTGACTCTGGAGCCAAAAGACCCCCTTTGTCAAAAGCGGTGATTTCGGGAGCTACAGTGGACGAAACGAACTATTGTTTGGACCAAGTAAGTACAAATTCTCTTATCTTTCATTTCATGTCTTTATTTGTGCATTGGATTTCATTTTTTAGGGGGGCGTCGACCTTTAAAAGGTAGGCCCTATGTCCACACAGGTTGTCTGTGGATAGGCCGGGTGTACATTCGGGCAGAGTAAACTTTGCCCGCATGTACACATGAGTGTCACCATTACAGCACGTGTGGGCCCCCTTATGGAATGAAAAAGGAATAAAAAAGAATGGATTAACCCTCCTGAACCTTGGTGTTTTGCAGGATGTATGTCCATTGGAGAGAAAGAGAGCATGAAGAGGTAAATGAGTTGGTCGGGGAAGATCCCAATGTTGTGGCTACTTTGATGGAGTGTGGGTTACTCAATTTTTTCTTAGGTCCTTTAATGTGGGCACAACCTAGGCTATTGAATGCCTTGGTTGATTGCTAGCATCTGGATGTAGAGGCATTCATGTTAGATGGGCAGTCACTAGTGCCCACGGTCGAGGACATTTACTTTTTGACCGGCCTCTCTAAGAGAGGGGAACTAGTCAATTTCTAGACTTTTCCTGCGGGGCCACATAACATAGCAGAATTTATAGGCCTATACTGTGTAGCTGATACAGACCGCGCGAGCACATAGGTGCCTATAACAAAGATCACTAACCTATCACTACAGGTGATAGTATTTCTTATTGGGAGAATTACTGGTTCTGTAGCTCTTCATCAGGCGTCCCCTGCACAGACGAACTGTGCAGTCCAGTACTTAAATGCACAAGTTTTTGATTGGAGTACCACATTGCTTGAGTGTATGAAAAGACAGTTGGCAGATTGTCGTTTGTGGACACATAGGAACTTCTGGTTCGGTACCATTCTGTGTTCATTCTTTTTTGAGAGAGTTCTGAATTTTAGTCCTCGAGTAGTGGTACGAGGACATCAGGCCTCTCTTCTTGCTGTGTGTAGATGGGCAGTATTACTGCCGTGACAGGGTGGCAAAAGGGCCAATGAATCCTTTAATGATGACTTCTTTGCGTGGTTGTCATGAAAGATCTCGGTTATAGAGGATTATCCCTATGATGGGATTGATTTTTTGAGAGACCATGAGATATCAGTACCTCCTGGTGAGGAGCGAGGGGAGATGGGTAAGTCTCCACCTTTGTAGTTTTTTGTGTTTTTAATCATATGTAAGTTTTATGTTTTTTTTTTTATATACATTATTTTTTTGTTATGCCAGAGTATTTGATGGATATGTGTTCATTATGTGCAGATGTGGGACCAATGTGACCCACTGACTATGCGAGGAACATGTGTCGTCCTCGGCTAGGGGCCACACCTTTCGTCATAGGGGGACCAGTAGTAATAGGAGATCTTTCATTCGGGGAGGCTGAGAGGGTATTGAGATGGGTTGAGCGTAACTTTACTATTCTCACTCGCATGGTCCCGATGGTAGAGATTGAGGACCTGCCACCATCGATGTAGCCTCATGTAGTGGGGGCAGCACAAACGTGGGTCCGGTTGTTTCGGCATTTAGCCAACGCTATGGACCAGTATAACAGGGTCCATAGGCCCTGAATTTATCTAGACATTTTGGTGTGCCACAAACACTACTTGTATATATTTTTGGAGGGAATAAGCCCTATGACTCGTTATCGGTTATATTTTTGAGGTGCTTGCATCCATCTATGTACTCTGGTTACTTTATGATATTATATATGTTTTTTTGGTCTTTTGTGTCATATGGATCATGTGTGAAAAAAATGTATTTACATTCTTATGTTAATGTTCTTTCATATGTGTGTAAGATGCCAATCTAAAATTTGATTAGCTAGAGTATCTGTAACATGGTTTAATCTCCTAGGAACATAAAAATATGTAATATAATCAAAGTTTTGTTCTAAGAGACGTACCCTAAGGAATCGTCAATGTAAAGTTGGATCATGAAAATGGTACACTCTATTTAACAGAGACACAACCAGTTGAGCGTCAAGATATACCCGGAGATGAGAGATACCCAATGACAAAACATCACGAAGAAACTCAGTAACTACTCTATACTCGAAAACATTATTTGTTGTGTCACCTAAGCATATACCTCCAGAAAATAATAACTAGCCTTGAGGTGTAAAGATTACCCAAGCTGCGGAGGCAAGCCTCTGAGTGTGCTAACTAGCACCATATGCATACCCAATGAACACCTCGGAATCACTTGACATCTACCACAGTGACAGAAGATAGTATCAATGACACATCCATAATACTAAAAGAAACTAAAAAGTAATAGTACAAATACTATACATATGTTACAAAAAGTTACCCACAGTGACCTGCCTATGAGTAATACTTCTTGAGGTAGAGCCCATTTCTAGGCTCCTCCAAAGAATTCCCTTCAAAATCAACCAGACTATAAGCGCCCTTTTTTAAAACCTCTTTTATGATGAAAGGTCTTAACCACATGGGTTTGAATTTTCCTGCCCCCAGGGAGTCCTTATCTTGGTCATAGACCAGGACAAGGTCACCTTCAGAAAAAATCTAAGGACGAACGGACCTATCATACTGACACTTGACCTTATGTTTGTAAGCCTTGTTGGCCAGGGCCACATCATGACGCTGCTCATTGAGCTACTCAAGGTATACTAATCATTCTTCAAGTGAAGAAGTGTCTGACAATAATTGTACTACCAACTTTAGAGATGGGATATGAGATTCGATGGGCAAGACGGCCTCCAACTCGTAAACGAGTTGAAAAGGTGAGAAACCGGTTGCAGTCTTAGAAGATGTTTGGTAAGCCCATAATGCTGATTACAACATCAAATGCCAATTTGACTTGGCTGAGTTGATAGTTCGTTGTAGAATGGTTTTAAGAGTTTTGTTTACGGCTTCCACCTGCCCATTTTCTTGGGGGTAGTAGGGTGATGAATTTTCTTTCCGTAACCTAAGATTTGATGTTAACTCAATCATCATCTAGTTCTGAAAGTGACTTCCATGGTTAGTGACAATCTCCCTCGAGATGTCGAACCTTGCTATTATCTGATTGAATAAAAAGAGAGTTGCAGTCTCTCCATCATCTTTAAACGTTGGCATAGCTTCGATCCACTTTGCGAAGTAGTCTACAACTATGATGATATAGTGGTGCCCCCTTGCTGAAGGAGGGTTGCAAGTAGTGTAATCAATCATCCACTTGGTGAAGGGACCAACAGTGATGACAAGAAACATGGGAGCGGGATGTTACCTCATCTTCCGAGAGAAGATTTGGCACGGATGGCATTTCTTGACTGATTCGATACAATATTTGATAAGTGTCAACCAGAAGTAACTTGCTCGTAGAATATTTTAGGTTGTTTCCAACCTAGACAAATGACCACCACAATATCCATTATGGAAATCGTTAAGCATGATAACTGCTTCCTCATGAGTGAGACATCGGCGTAGGATGCAGTCTACACCTCTCTGATACAATGTATCATTGATTATGAGATAATTCTTAGCCTGATGGAATATGCGTTGACGCTCATCACGAGAAGCAATGGTGGGGCACTTCAAAGTCTGGAGATAGATAAGTATATCTCCATACCACAGATCTGAAGATGTGATCAAAAACATATCTCCACGGATAGGCGATTCTTCAGGCACAACGTCACCTGACTCAACTGGAAGTTCCAAAATAAGTTTTGCGAAGACCAGTGACTTTTTGGACTTTGCTGAAACGAAGTCTAAGTCAAAATCTTGGAGGATGACTATACATCTACTGATTTTTCCACCTATTACTCATCGTGTCAACATGTACTGGAATGGATTCACGATAGCAATGACTCTGGTCTTGCGAAACATAACATAATGACGGAACCGTTGAACAGCATGAACTATTTCCAACGCAAGTTTTTCGATGTGAGAATAATTAAGTTATGTTCCTACTAGGCCTTGACTCAGGTAATAGATCACGTATTCGGAGAACAAGTCATCTTCCTGAACTAAAACCATGCCAATGGTTGATTCTGCGGCAGCCAGATATAATAAGAAATAATTGTTATAGTTAGGTGACCAGAGCAGAGGGACAGTTGTGAGGGCATATTTCAATTATGAGGGCATGTTTCAATGTGTCGAAAGATCTTTGAACCACATCATCCCAGTAAAAGGGAATGTCTTTCTTCAGTAAGCGCATAAATCCCTTGGTGATTTCGCCATTGTTGGTGATGAAGCATCATAAAAAGTTCACCTTGCCTTGTAGACTCTGAAGTTGAAGGATTGTGCATGGGGGGGGGGCAACTGAATTATGCCTCAACCTTGAGAGGATTGACCATGATCCCTATTGTTGACACTATGAAACCTAACAATCATCCTGACATTACGCAGAAGCTGCACTTGTTTGGATTCAGGAGAATCTGAAAGTAGCGACAACGTTCGTAGATAAGTCGGAGGTGTGTGGGATGATCTGTTCTCTTGCAAGATTGAGATGCTAAATCATTTAAATAGGCCTTGACTATGTGCTTCAGGTCATGGAAAGAAAAATACATGGCCCACTGAAAGGTGGCTCCAACATTTTTTAGACCAAAAGGCATCTTATGATATGCGAATGTACCCAACGGACAGATGAACATCATTTTTTATTGGTCTTCGGGTTTGATTTGTATTTGATTATATCCCAAAAAATCGTCCATGAAAGAAAAGGCTTTGCAACCTGCACATTCATCAATGATTTGGTCGATGAAAGGTGTGGGAAAATGATCTTTGGGATAGGCCTTGTTCAAATCACGGAAGTTGGTACATACACGAATCGTGCCTTGTTTTTTATTGACTAGCACGGGGTTTGACACCCATTCAGTCAAATGGATAGGATAGATAAACCCGGCTTTTAGCAATTTATCAACCTCAACCTTAATGGCTACTGTTTTCTTAGGATTAACTGGATGAAGCTTCTGTCGAACCGACTTGGCATCAGGATACATTGTGATTTCATGTTCAACTATTTTTGGATCGATTCTTGACATTTCCTCATAAGACCAGGCGAAAATGTCACAGAATTATTTAAAAATATCTGTGTAGATTTGAATCCCTTCAGGGGAGCAATCAACTCTGATGAAGACATTCTCCATGATGCCAGGGTTTCAGGAGATATTGATCAGTAAGGTTTCAATGATAGTTTCCATATTACCCCCAGCATAAACCTCATGTGTAGCTAAGGGATTAATAGGACAAGACCGATATCCTATCATAGTCATAGTGAATTCTCCCACTTCAATTTGGCTTAACTTTGGGAGGAATTATGATCTGTGATGAAGATCTTCCAAGGGTTTATCTGGACTAGTCATTGCTTCAATTATTGCTTCATCACAGGGAAAGACTAAGTCTAATGAATAGGTATGAGTGAGAAAACCTTGATCCCAAATCGGTCGAGTAATCGAAGGTACCCATCAAATATGGGCACAAACCAACCCCTACATTGACGACACCTGGTTGAGGATTATCAATCATCGGGATCATGGATTCCCCCAATGTAGGGTCAGGTCTGGAGAAGGACAATTGATCGATGGTCACTATTCGGTCCTCATGTGGAAAAAACAAGACATGAAAAACTGTAGAAACCATAGCTTTCATGGCATAAGTCCAACTCCTTCCTAACAAGAGGTTATAGTCAAGCGGAGCATCTACTACCTCTACTTCGACACACATGGTCTTCCCTCCTAACTGCACAGGGAAAGAAGGAATGATACCATGTGGTTGGAATGAACGATCATTGAAAGCAGTGAGGAGAGTAGGTGATAGAGACAAAATGAGTTGGCCAATATCCTTCCAACATGCCAATGACATAACGCATGTCGAGGCACCCTCATCAACCACCATGCGAAAGATATTCCGAGTAAAATTTTTTGTGGGATAAGACACTACTATCTGAAACACTACGTGGTAAGGTAGATGAGGTTTTAATTCGGTTGTATCCAACATGATTGTACCTAGATTACAAGTCTCGGTATATCCTAAAGAGGTTAACAATGCTTTCCTCTAGGAAGGGTATCTTTGGAGGACCTCCAAAGCAGACATCGCACAAGGGGTTTGTGATAAATATTCCACCACAGAGTAGTTCTTGGAGGCCCTTGCGTTTGGGTTATGAGAAGCTTTTTTTAATGCACCTTTGGGAATGCGTGTCATTATTTCACCCAACGTCTTCTCAATCTATAGAGGAAGAGATGGGATTTCAACATCTTTACCCTTCTCAGAAGTGCTTGGTTTACTATAGTCATGCACTCTAGTCAATATAAAAGCATCACCCCTCACCATATATACATTCGCAGATGCAGGGTTGTTCGCAGGTGGAGAGGGGTCTTGGATGCCCCCTTCCATGCTTGCAAAGGCTTGGGTTAGATTTTTCCCATGTTGAAATGGATTGGTCAACACAGCCTACTGTTGCTGTGTTACAAACTTTTGGGCTTCTGTAAGCTGAGGACATAGATGGGTCGAGTGGTCTTCCACACACAAGTTGCATGGATACCTTGCCTTCTGTTTCTCAATGTTGTCCCCGCCAACATTATCGATAGGTTTTTTATCCCTCTTACCCTTCTTTCGTTGTTTTTCCTTTCCTTCAAGCTGTTGGGTGGCCTTTGGGTTAGTCGATTGTACTGTGTGTACCTACGACATTTTGGTAGGGGGAGTAGCCAAAGTAGTAGTTTGGATGGCCACTGTGTGTTGTATAGATAATTGTTGCAACTGCTTCGTCAATTTCTCAATGGGATTTGTTTGTGTTGAACCAACAATAACATCAGCATGTGGGCTAGCTCTCTATCTAGTTTTATCCAGTATTGAGTGTGGCGCATCTAGCAAGATGTTGTATAATAAATTGGACTGAGAATAGATGAGCTCAAATTGTTGAGCTCTCATGATGGCATCTTCTTTGGAGAATACTCCCAACGTTGCAACGTCTTTGGATAACTGTGGGACCAAAGATGTAAGGAACCACTCAAGTAGGAATGCTTGTGGGACTAGCACCTTAATTAAACTCTTTCGGCATCTCCATTCTCGGATGTGATCAGAGATATGGTTCGTTTTCGTCTGTTCAAAATTGGCCAGAAGCTCTGTGCCAATGTCGTATCTCATAGGTAACTGGAAATGGTTTAGGAAAGCCATCGCCAGTTTGTCGAAGGAAGAGTATCTTGAGCGGTCAAGCTCAATGTACCATTTCGTGGCACTCCCAATGAGAGTACATTGAAACAATCGCAACTATACAGAGTCATATTTCAACAAGTTAGATGAGAACCAAACGTGGAAGGTAGTCACATGATCTCTTGGATCTTCGTTAGGACTGAGTGAAGGGGACGAAGGAGGGATATGACCTCCTCCATAAGGGAAAGCATTAAAAGGAGCAGGAGTGCCCCCCATCTGACCTTGCAGAGGAGCACTAGAGCTCCTTGCCCCCAAACCTGAAGTCTATAAAGTGGAGTAGGAAAATATAGGACTTGTACCCGAACTAGGAATCCCGTATGAGAACGGAGGGCCTGTCGCACTTGGTGTAAAAGGGGTTGTGGCTGTCACCAAAGACGGGATCAGACCACTGTGTGATGTAGATGCAGTCAAGACCATGGTGGCTCAGACTAGTGATGGTGGGTTAGGAGGTGGAAATTCTCCTGTGGTGACAATCGTAGTGGGAACTGAAGAGTTCCCAGAAGGAGTAACAACATTTGTTTCCATTGTTGTGTGTGACACTGTCTGACACTCATAAGGATGAATCAGTATGATGGTGGGTGTCGAAATATCAGTGGTGGAGGTTTCAACTAGACCCAAAGCTTGCACTCCAAGGTCTAAAATGATTGATTCCTCTAGATGTTGGTCGGGTACAATTTCTTGTGACCCGGTCACTTCAAAATACCCTTATTGGTCTAGCTTTCGCCTTAGTGGTGGCAAGGGTGGCTCTAGTGTAACCAGCGACAGGCCAAGAAGCCTTCATGACTAGTGGAGCTCATCATTCTCCACTGTGTGAGAGGATCAAAGACACTCTAAGGTAGTCTAAACATTCAAAAGTAACACACACTAAAAAATTCCCTAGAAGATAAGACAGGAAAACACTAAATTAATTGGAAGAACAGTTACAATAACCAACACTAGAGCAACTTACCGATGCAAGTGCAACTCAAACAAGGAAGCACCCTCTGGGTATACTCTGCAAAGCATGGCCCGATGTCTATCCTAGGTACCATGATATATCCTTTTAGTCACCTGTGTATTCCCGAAAAAGAATAGGCAACTAGGTTGCCAGCGCGCGAACAGTCACCAGGTGGGTACAGTCGAAAGTCGGGTAGACCACACTGAGCAGGGTATCGAGGCCAAAACCCATCAATGGTATCGAAAGCAAGTGGTCCGAAAGACAACTGAGGACCTCGAACAGATTCGAGACCCACAAAGCCCTGTGGAAAATGCAATCGACGGAATCCCAAAACAAGCCCTCTATATGTGTTCTCCACTATGATTGGTCCAACTTTGGAGGGGTTATCTCCATTACCTTTCCACACACGACCTCATTTTTATCCTCTGTGTTAGAGGGGGGTCCCAGATAAATTTCATGATACTGGAGTTAGACACTCCCTAACTCAAACTCCAATGTTTGATTTTAAATGGCCTTGAAGAGTTTCCTCTCCAACCTAATCCAAGGCCCTAATCCTGAACTAGTTGGTTAACCCTACAAACATAAAAGTCTAATAAATTTTAGATTTAGCATTAATTTTATGCCTTCGTCTTATGTCAAGTGGTATGAAATTGAAATTCATGATGTGTAAAAGACGAAAGTAAAAAAGATGGAAACAAAAAACTTTTACTTAATGCAAAATTTCAACAACTTTTCAATATATATATATATATATATATATATATATATATATATATATATATATATATATATATATA
>JZKD02S2404163.1:180066-192408 GCA_000966675.3 Picea glauca | reverse complement strand
GTTGTTGAGATCAGTCTCCAAGTGGGAGATTGTTGGTTGTGGAGCCTGATTATCTTCCTGATGCAGAGGTCCTTTGATTTCAACCGTGTCTATACCCCATGAAGTATTTACACCCAAGAAGTATGTACACTCTTCCACGCGGGGGAGTGTAGAGGGAGGGTACCCCCTCTACGGGGTCCGGGGCTTCCATCCCCCCGGCTGGGGGGTCTGGGGGCAAGAGGGGGTTCAGGGGTGAAGCCCCCGAAGAAAAAATTGCCTTATAAAAGTATATTGTAATTTCATTGTAAATCTGGACTGTTCATTATAAGGTCGCAGATCTAACGGTAGAGATTATGTTAGGGTTTTTTGCCCTAGAAGGAAACCCTCTTTTATGAGGGAAATGTATTGCGGCTATGGATGAGAGTGAATATTGTATTCTGAGAGAGGAGAATGTGAGAGAAAGAAGAGGAAGTTACAGCTGGTTTTGTTGTAGGTTGTATCCCTTCATTTGATGGATAATAATAAAGGAAGGACCTGGCAATTTCTCTGGTGGACGTAGCCCACACTAGGTGAACCACGTAAATTTGTGTCTCTCTTGTATTGTGTGTCTTCTGTGTTTTTTTATTTCTGCATTTGTTTTATTTTATTGCTCCGCGGTCCTGTTTTTCTAACACTCATTTTTATCCCCTGTGTTAGAGGGGGGTACCAGATAACTTCCACAGTTACTGGGATTTCAAGCACTCCCTAGCTCAAACTCTTATGTTTGTTTTTGTAGCCTTGAAGAGTTTCCTCTCCAATCCTAAATCAAGGCTCTAGCCTAGACTAAATTGATGGACCCTTCAAACACAAACTGTAATAACTTTTAATTAAGCGTTAATTTTAGTGGTTGTCTTAAGTCAACAGGAATAGAAATGAAACCAATGATGTTCTTTAAGAGACGAAAGAGAAGAGCATAATATGAAACTAAAAACAAAACTACTTCTTTCTTCACAAATAAAGATTTGCCAATTTTAACTCTTTAACCAAACTTTTCGTAACTACTTTTCTCAGATCTTTGAAAAGAAAAACTCAGAACAAGATTTCGCTTGACTACAAGCTACTTAATGTCCTAAGTATTCAAGTAAAGAACTTAAGAAAACTTTCTTTTTCCATGGTTAATGAAACAACTAGCTTAAACTACTTTACCAAACAAAGAAGTGAAAGATTTTTTTTTTTTTATTGTTTTATGCTTCAAAAAAAGAATTTAAAAATTATTTATTTTCTTTTCTTATAAAGAAAAAAAGGGGAAAATGACGACAAGTCAAGACCAAGAAATGAATTCATGCCCAAACACAAATCGTAGGGAGTCACTGACAATGCCAAACAGGAAAATCAAAACAGACTCACAAATTTGTCTAAAAACCCTATCAAAGAAAACACAAGAAATATTTCGATAAGAAAAAACTATGCTGAAGTCAAACCTAGGCTAAAGGATGCTATAACAGAGACCAGGACTAGATCAAGAAAACCCCTGAGAAGTGTGACTTCTGACAGGGAAGAGGATGACTGCTTCTCCTTAAAAAAAAAAAATTCTCAACACAGGCACACTACTGATACTTCAATAGCTAGCGTATGTACACGGGCTATCCAAAGGCAGGGCACGTATGCACGTGTGTAGGCCCACTATAGGCCGCGTACACTTCTGTAACTCCTCAAAAAAAATGAAAACCAATAGTCCAGCATAGGCAGGGAGTGCTGGTATGGAATACCAGCATCCCCTAAAGATACAGAAGCTTACAGAAACTCATAAAATAGTAAATAAACTGATTCAAAGCACCCAAAAAGAAATATCCCCAAAGACCCTAGAGGATTCCCTAGTATGGTCGCCAATTATGCTATAGAGGGAAAACCCCTCTACGGACTACACTAGGGTTCTAAAATGTAGGCAGAGCTAACCATCTAAAGTATCCTACTTTTTATCAACTATCCTGACATTACCCCACAATCATACATAAAAGACAAGGTATAGGGGATCTGGTAGGCATACCTTAAACTCCACGTCCAGTGTCGATCCCTTTGCACTTAGTTATTTCCTGACTGCAAGTATCCTCCCAAGGATGACCTGCATTCACCAAAATACAAACAAGAAACTACAAGCATGCATTATACATATGGATTAGTGGGTTAGACATCATAAACAAGAAATGTAAACAAGTCATATAAGTTTAAGATGTCATTTGGTGGGACGGAAAAAGTACTTCTTTATATTAATCTCACAAAATTCACTTACAATATGAGACTATCACTGCTCCTCGAACTCGGTCCTGGGCTCCTCTTCACAATGCACCAACTACTTCCACGTATCGTTCTCCTCTTCAGTTCTCTCTAGGGGAATGACAAAGGCTTGCAATGGAGAAGAAGGGAATTATGGCTCAAACTCACAATGTGGTTGCCAAATATTGGGGCAAAGGGGGAATACATAAATGGGAGGAGTTTCTATGCTCTCATGCTTCTTTTTGAAATAGGACCCCAACCCCTTCTTTTATACAAAAAAAGAGATGGTAACAGTTGGGTTAACTGGATATGAGCGATCAAATGGTTAAGTAATGGCCCGAAAACTAGTATCCTATGCAATTTTCATTTTTTGCGATACTCTGTGAGTGTACACAGGCTGTAGTGGGGCAGCAGGCATGTGTATGTGGGCAGTAATGGTGCAAGGCACGTATACCTTTACAACAATGATTTTTAGAGAATCTTGTTCAGTGATGGCTTGGAAAATATAGTAAGTTAGATGGCCTAATCCCAGGTATGCATGTCCAATGCAATTTAGGTTTATAACACCTTCCCTACCAACAGACCTGACACATTGTCTATCATGCTAAATCTCATCAATACCACTTTCAACATGAGGGGAACACCTATGTGCTTACTTCTTCTTCTCTTAAATCCACCAAGTCTATCACCAGAAAAGTGGCCATTAAGAAAGTCAATCTAAACCAATGTGTTGCTTTGTGCTTGGTTCACCCCATTAACCAAGATAACCAAACTAAACCTATACCCCTTTCCATGGCTCCCTTGCTCCATGATTTTTCATATGTCTACACCTAACCCATGGGACTGCCCCCATCTCACTCTATTGATCACACACTTGATTTAATTCCTGGTGATTCTTTTCTCAATGCCCCATCGTATTGCAACGCTTTCCAAGAGGCTGTTGAGATAGAATGCCCAATTGGTCAACTTTTGAACTCAGACCTTATTCCACCTTCATCGGCTCCAAGTGTGTCCCCCACCTTTATTATCTGAAACAAGGATGACTTAGAATGGATCCTAGGGACCAACTATCATGCCCCTAATAAAACTATTGTTACAAACCACTACCCCCTACCTCGGATTGTGAATTTGTTGGACCACTTACAAGGGGCTTATTACTTCACAAAGATGGATTGGATGATTGGCTACCATTTAGTTCACATGAATGAAAAACATCATTTGGGTAAGTGCATGGTCATTTATCTTGATCAGAGATTGGTATTCAATATTTCTTAGACATAATATCTTCAACACGTCGGCAACATACTTGATCTACTACGAGAACATACACTTCAAGTGAATAAATCCTATTTTGGAAAAACATCAGTTCAGTAATTGGGACTCATATTGGACACAACAGGGGTTTTATTAGATCCATATCACATACAAGTTTTGGAACAATGGCCAACACACTCCAATTCCCATGACCTCAAGAGTTTTTTGGGAAAGGTTGGGTGCTACTTTGCTTCGCTTCAAATTGCATTATGCTCTACACATGTTCTTTGTTTGTTGGATGAACCCACCCTCGGATATTGAGACAGATGCATCACATCCCTCCATTGGAGATATACTTAAAAAGGGAGGTCACCCTATGGAATACCATTCAAAAACTGTTGTGGAGGCCATGATTAATTACAACACCTATTTTCATATTCTCCAATATAGTTACAATTGGGCCATGCACTCCTCCACTGGTTTCTTTCCCTTCAAAGTTTGTTTTTTCTTTCAGCCTCTTACACCCTCTGAGATGCCCCTTTCTCTCACTCCTTATAGGTCTGGACGCCAGAAACAAGATCAACACTCTGCGCAATATTTTATCCAAAATATAGAACGACATCATACCTATGTAGCAGCTTCCTTGCAAGCATCTCATGAATATGAAAAATAGAGGCATGACGTGCATCACATGCAATTGTTCTTTCATATAGGAGATCATGTGTGTTTATTTCTAGACAAGAACCACTTCAAATGCCAACACAATAAGTTTCACCCCTATGTTATGGCTCATAAACTATTCTGGAACAAATTGTTGAGAATGCATATCGCCTGGACTTGTTGTAACACACCCAACCCCCCAACTTCTCTTAGGCTAGTGGGGTGTCAAAATTTCCATTTCATTTCCTCAAAAACAACCTTTCTTCATTTCCACTAATATCCAATTTTGGATTAATAATCTCATTCTTCTCATCTATATCTTTCTAAAGACTATCACCATGCTAAAACCTAAGGTCTAGATCAAAAGTTATGACCTTCCAAAGTTTTAGACCTTCTTGGTCAAAGTCCAACTCACCACCACATGGCTCCATGTCACCTATGTCCTCTGACAAGGATCTGACATGTCATAACACATCACTTCCTTGTGTCTATGTGGTTGTTGGCATGGATATTTTCATGGTACCTACCACCTATCCCACTGGGCCCTCAGCTTATTGGGCCCCCAACCACTTTCTGCTCTTGACAAATTCTTGAAAAATCATCGATAACTAATATGAAAGGGAATTAACCCACTAGAGTACCAGGATATCAACTCACCATATATAATGACCCACCGGGGTACTGGGATATCAATCCCCCTTGGGAAACCAAATATTTTACCACTTCGAGGTTTCAATGCCTGGTTTGGGGTCTAGCTAGAACCTTGAACACATGGAATTTCCATAGTATACCACCTATCAGGATACATAGAACTCATAAATCATCGTGGATATCTTCTTCAAAACTATGAATTCACTTTGACACATGGTACAATACCCACATGACATATAGACCAACCACCATGTGACATGTCATCAYCGGTCATAAGGTTCTCCACTTAGGTGTTGACACCTGCTTACTACGCATTGGTTGGGTTACATCATTGGAATGCATCTTCCTCTCCTTGCAAGTTAACAAGGGAAGGTTGGAACCCTTCCCTGGAACCATGCCCCACTAGGCACTGACATTTCGAGAATTTCCCAAATGAATTACAAACATGACAATCTTCCAGGGTTAGATACTCCAGTAGCCCAGGTGGTAACCTCCCTCCTGAGCTTGGTTACATAATAGATGGCCTAGATCACTCGGCACCAATACCTGATGGCTGAGGTTTAGAGCACTAAACCAAAATTATCCACACCCAACTGGGCCCAATCTCGCCCTATGCTATTAACCATCGACACATGTTGAATATCATGGCACGTTGGATGCCATGATTGCATCCTTCTCATCTAACATCACCTCTCTCATTCGTAAGTAAGGTTGGAACCATGTGTGGAACCCTACCCACCAGGTATCGGTATCAGGAAACACGAAAGGAAACAATATATGGGAAAAATTTCATGGGTTTCATACTCTATTACCATAAGGTGTAAATCACTCCTCTTGATCTTATGTATGGGATCAGCGACTAAGATATCTCAGCTCATGGATATAATGGTCAATATTCAAAGGATTTAAACAAAAAGGTCCCCACGCCCATCTAATCCCACCTTCACTCTGCGTAATCAAACATCGACATGCATTAGTTGTTGTGGCACGTTGGTTGTTATGCTGATGTCCCTCATCAGCATGATGCCACCTCTCTCGCACTTTCCATCAAAAGGGAGTGGGAGCCCGCAAGGGAACCCTGCCCCACCGTGTACTGAGTATCAAGAAAACACAAGATATGTGACCCAATTTCTTCTAGTGTTCTGAGTGTTGGATAGCCCGATAATTCCATGGCTCCACCTATTGCTTCAATTCATTCGATAGCGATCGAACTACTATTGATAAACCTCCTAACCGACCCTGTGGCTATTGTATCTCTCTGATTCAAAACATGATTGAGCAGGTTCCTTGGGTTTCCTTCACCGATTAACACAGTGATTTCAAACGTCTAAGGACTACTCTCAGGCTTAGCACTTCCATAGGCCTTCTCTAGTTCTATCTATAAGGATCTCAACAAACGAAGGATTAGTTTGGGACTTGGACGTCCCACCATCTTTTCCAATCTCACTCTACCAATATTTAGCATGGCATCCTTCATATCTTAAGCCTATGACTAAGGCTTCGAGCCCTGTGAACCTTCCTTTCCCGAAATAGGGGATATCTAGGGTTTAACAACCTTTTGTGGCCTCCTACAGACAGTATTCACAATTAATTCATTAACCCTTTTAAGGAATATTACAACACTTTTCTTTGCTCATAAATTACCATTTAATTCTTAACCTATAGATTCAATTCCCATTCATAAGAGACCCATTACAAAGAATATATTACTGATCACACAAGAGACATAGACACACAATATTTTCAGTTCTCCTTCTAGGTTCTAAATGAAATCATGTAGTTATATCCATTACATAAACATGGAGTGTTTTGACCTTAAAAACAAATTACAATTTCTTATGTTTAGTTGTGTGCAACATGCACCATTCATATAATTCTACAATTATTCAAGTCCAAGTAGTTTCCAATGAAACAAGCATCAATACTATTAATAATTCATGCACATTTATAGAACAATTATAAACATCCAACGATGAGTGTCAATTCAGTTACACAGAGTATATTAGATACTTGTCTATTTAAAATATGTAGATAACCAAGTGACCGTGGCTATCTACCTTTCCACCCAAACATAGGCTCTTCTTGCTCAGTAACTTCTATAGCAGGACATCCTCATGCCATACCATGATACCACCATGGGATTTCTTTCACTGTTGACTCATCAAGTCAAGGAATGGATCAGGGAGGTTACCCTCCTCCACTCGACTAGAAGAAGCATAAGTTCCCCTTCTTTCCCACTAATCTCAAGACCTCCACGGGGTTTATCGGATGCTTTCCCAGTTGGATTTCCTCTACACAAGAGAGTCCCTTCACAAGTACACTGTCCCTCATCGACCTCTCCTTCCAATGAAGGTTTCTTTCTAACAAGCATCAAGCCCACAATCCTCTTTTTCTCTAGTCAGCAGTTCAAGTCTTCTCTGAGCCAGTGTGACCATTCATTTCTTGGGCATAATTCCAGGTCTTTCCTTGTGCACTAATCTACACTCTAGGGTTTTTCTGTTCTCCATACATGTGTTTTTTTCCACTACATGTGTTTCCTACCGCACCAACATGACCTCCTTCTCAAGACCACCTTACACCACTTGCAACTTCTTCTACACCTCACGCCTCCACAATGTCTACTGATGATTCTCTCGTATCCCTCTCTTCTTCTTGAACTCCCTCGAATTTATCTGATCCTTCTCTTGCACTCACCTGCACATTCTCCTCTGCATGCACTCCTCCTTGAAGGTTCTCGACCTATCCTCTTTCTTCTGTCAAAAGGAAATTCATGGGGTCAATCTGGGGCTGCAAAATTGGTACTTTGTTGTACCTTTGGCTGATATTTTATGTTGTCCTAGCCAAGTCTTCCATGCTTCCATTCATTGAGGGTGGTTGGTTGTCCAACTAATGCTCCTCCCTCATTAAATGATTTTTCCTTGAAATTAGGATAAAGGGAAATAATTGATTATTTCCAAATCAAATATTTCAACATGGAGGCTTGGGTCATCTTAGCATGATGAACCCTTATCTATTTCCCCTCATTCTTTTCTCTAGTAGTATCATGGTCAGTACTTTTAAGGCTTCACCCATCAGTTAGCTGGTCAGAATTTTTAATCAAACAAAATAACAATTAATATGTTTATATGTCATGGAATGGAAATTCATCAATCATGATTAGTTACATGTAAATAGGGGTTTAGAAATGCGGTGTAATGTCCCCCCCCCACTCAAAAGGAACACTATCCTTGGTGTTCTTTACATGTTAGAAACACCTGCCATGCCTTCATATTTTAGTTGCTTCAATAATGTCGTCCCTCTTCTTGGTCTGGTCCTTTCCCAAACTCTTGGAATTTAGCACATGCCTACAATGATTTCTAACAACAAGCATATTAATCCCAATTTTATGCAAAAAAAATTATATTGTTGTTCATAATTCAAGAGGAAAATTTACATATCTGCACAATACTTGTCTATGCAATTCATGAATTTGCATACATATGACTGTCACATTTACTCGGCTCACTATTTTCCTTGACATACCCACCATGTTCATGATCCCAATCAACATATAAAAATAATTATAGAAGTCTCCTCTTCCTTGTGGTCCATCACCTTACAAGCTCAAGCTCAGGCATCCCCTTCTCTTCTATACAGTCCCTCAAGTAATTCATCTTTCCTGCCAAGGATTTATCGCACAAAAAGAGCTTCAAATACTTCACCGAGTCTTACAGTCGAGGCATAGTACCGATATGATTTCTTTCATGTTCTTTGCGTATTCTTCTGAATGCACTTGTCATATATTTGTCAACCTTTTCCATGTCACTATGACTGTAACAGAGGTGGGATCTCTGGCGAACAATGAACTTCAAGAACAAAACCAAGACAACATCACACTCCTGTCTCTCTGGTCCTAGTAGTCACATACGAAAATGTTATGCAAGAGGATTTTGGCCCAGGCATTCCCACTATTGAAAATTCTTACTTGTAAACTGGAAATAGCATACAACAACAAACGAATAGGAATGCAACCAGGAAACTGAGACTGAACGATGAATGGGAAAGGAAAGAAGCACAACCCCTGTCCTACAAACTAGAACAACATGTCCAACTGTGGATGTAGGACCCCAACCTTGCAAAGTTGAAGCAAACAAGAGAAAGCAACAAACAAAAAATTAGTGAACAAGTACCAAAAGAAACAAGGAATGCCGGTGCAGAACAATATTTCCCAAATTCATTGTAGATAAGATTGTATAAAAATATTGGAGGAAGATATATTGTAACACACCTGTTAAGAAAACATTTCCGTATGTGAGGCATGTCAGGTAAATATTTAAGGCTATGAGGACCGTGCAAACGCTTCCCATTGTGTAAACATTTAAGAAAGTTGCAGTTTGCACGGTTGGCATTCTGCATCCGTAATTGGAACTACACTTTTGTCGCTCCCCATTCACAGGTAAGTTTCACTACCATGGCTCCATACCTATTCGTTGTTTGTTTCTTTTTTTCTGTTTGCAAGCAAGAATTTTCAATACTGGGAGGGATCAAAATCCTCTTGCATAACATATTTGTATGTGACTACTATGACCAAAGAAACATGATTGTAATGTTGTCTTTGTCTTGTTCCTGAATGCCAATGTTCTAAACAGAACCCAAATCCATCACAGCCATAGTGACATATAAAAAAGGAAATTGAATTTTCTCCTCACATACAAAGATGTTCTGGAAGAGGATTTAGAATCAGGCATCTCCAGTATTCAAATTTTTCACTTGCAAACTGGAAATAACAAACAACAAATGAATACGAAGGTAAACATAGAAATGAAACCCACCCATCAATGGGGAACGACAAAATCACAGTTCCAAATGTGGTTGCAGAATCCCAAGCGTGCAAACTGCAAGAAGAGCAATAGGCAAAAAGAGAAAAAACAATAGGAAAACAAGAAACCAGTGAACAAGCAATGAGCAAGCATTAACTAATGAACCATTGATGCAGCTGAAGAACAATATTGCCCATATTCACTGTAGACAACAATGTATGAGGAAAAAAAAAGGACAAAAATGTATTGTAATAGGCCTATTAAGTAATGCAGGAGTGCAACCGCGGCAATGAGACCCACTAGTGAATGGGGAAGGACAAAAGCACAACCCCTGGCCCGCAAACTCCAACAACAGCTCCAACTGCGGATGCAGGACCCCTACCTTGCAAAGTTGAAGCAAACAAGAGAAAGAAACAAATAGAAAACCAGTGAACAAGTATGAAAAGGACCAACTGTAGCTGTAGGACCTCAACTCTGCAAATTTGAATCAAACAACAATAAGAAAAATCTAGCAAACCAATAAGAAAGCATCAACCAATCAACCAGGAATGTCGGTGAAGACCAATATTGGCCAAATTCACTGTAGACAAGATTGTATAAAAAAATCAGAGGAAAATATAGTGTTACACACCTGTTAAGAAAACATTTTAGGCTGTGAGGCATGCCAGGTAAACATTTAAGGATGTGAGGACCATCCAAAGGCCTCCCACTGTGTAAACATCTAAGAAATTTACAGTTTCCACGATTGGAATTTTGCATCTACAATTGGAACTATGCTTCTGTCGTTCCCCATTCACGAGTAAGTTTCAGTGCCATGGTTGCATCCCTATTCATTGTTTGTTTTTTCCCCAGTTTGTAAGTAATAATTTTCAATACTGGGAGCGATCAAAATCTTCGTGCAGACCATATTTTTATGTGACTACTATGACTAGAGAAGAAGGACTTTAATGATGTATTTATATCATTCTTGAATGCCAATGTTCGACACAGAATCCACCTCCATCACAGCCATAGTGACATATAAAAAAGGAAACCATATTTTCTCCTCACATACAAAGATGCTCTGCAAGAGGATTTTGACTCAGGCATATCTCATATTGAAAATTTTCTCTTGCAAACTAGAAATAGAAAACAACAAACAACGAATAGGAAGATAAACATGGCACTGAAACCCATCCGTCAATGGGGAACGAAAAAAGTGCGGTTCCAATCGAGGTTGCAGAATCCCAAGCATGCAAATTGCAACAAGACCAACAAGAAAACAAGAGCAACAACAACATGCAAACAAGAAACCAGTGAACAAGCAATGAGCAAGAATCAACTAGTGAACCATTAATGTCATTGAAGAAAAATATTGCCCATATTCACTGCAGAGAACATTTTATAGAAAAAATCGGAGGAAAATGTATTGTAACAGGCCTGTTAAGTAAACATTTAAGGCTCTGAGGCCTGTTAGGTAAACATTTAAGTCTGTCAGGACCATCGAAGGGCCTCACACTATGTAAACATTTAAGACAGAATGTACTGTGGCAGGTTTGTTACATACGCAAAATAATTATTGTAATATTTTATAATAATATAAAATAAAAAAAGTAAAAAAATAAATAGTGATAATAGTAACAATAGTTCGAACAATAGAGACTATGCAATTTTTTTTTTACTAATATGAAGTCAACTAATAAAAAGCTGACTCTCGATGCTCAAAACTTTAGATATCTAAACATTTTAATAAAAATAGTAAAAATTCTGAAAGACCGTAGATGATCAAAAACTTTGGATATGCTAACATATATAACATTGGGAATAGCAAAGCTGGCAATAAGACCTCCAATTTTTTATCCAATCAGATCATGACATATATGGTATTTTTTATTATATACAAATCAATGTTTTTAGTTCTCTAGTTCCAACAATAGAGATTATGCAAATATTTTAGTCAAAGGGAAAATTAATATGAAGTCAACAAATTATCGATAGCTATAGTCCCTCTACGCCTTCATCCATGGACTAGTAAACCTACAATTACACACTATACTTCCAAGCTATAACTTAAATAAATCCCCGTTATAACTTAGATCCACATAAGTGGTTATACTTACCCACTTAAATAAATCCAAAAACAAATGGTTACAGGAATCCAGCATCTTCAAACAGCTATGAGTTCACCCATGGACCAAAATTACCAAAAAGCGTTTCCAAAAAGTCCAAAACTATACAACCAGTTATAAAATCAAGGTGCGCTATGACTACACAGGGCGCAAGAACACATGCACCATCTAGAAATGCAAGAAAAGCGCACATGCGCATGATGAATGACTGTGCTCGCTAAAAGCTGTGCACACCTGAGAACGACGCATTTATGAGATTGGTCGGCCTCCCACCCACTTCTGGTTCAGCTTCCAAGTTGATTTGACATCCAAATCTCGGCTGGATCCGACCGGGTGGCTAGTCAAAGACCTAAAAATTCCCTAAACAACCCCTTTTCACACTAAAATTTGGTTGCACAATACCTCAAAGTGGTGCTATAAAAGAAGGCCATGGGTGCACTATATTTTTAAGGAATTCATTTGCAAGGTTATGCTGTTGCTATTCTCTTGGGAAATCCTCTTTTCTCATCAAGATCCTACTAGAATCATTACATTTGGGCAATCCACCTCACCTTTTGAGTGGATTAGCTTGGGATTCTTTCAACATTTCTTTCAAGTTTCAAAGTTGTAAGAAGAGCTCAATTGTGGGGGTTCAAGAG
>JZKD02S2404163.1:94921-118691 GCA_000966675.3 Picea glauca | reverse complement strand
CACATTCATATATTGAATTAACTGAAAGAAAAATATACAACCTAAGCCTTGATGTCGTAGATCTCCTTTCGATGGCTCCTAGCTCTGACACACACACTTGCTCATTTATGAAGAAGTTCACCTACAAATGATGACCTTGCTTCTAGTCTCTTGTTGCTGTAGCTTCAATCCTCCATACAGTCTTGCACAAGTTCTCCAATCAATCTCTTGCTAGCTTGTCAACTTCTTAACCTTTTCCATAAGAAATCTCCTCAATATATAGGAGAAGATAGTTTAGTTACTTGGATAGGGAATGATCCCAAGATATCTGGAAAGTTAGTATTTTGCCAACCATTCGAAAGCCAACTCACCCTTCTAGAAGGATCGAGAACTTATCTATTTTCCTTCTTTAGAAACATGTTCGCACTCTAACCATTGACACAGTGCGATAAGTTCACATTCAAGTTGAATGCAGCCTGCGGTAATGAAGGATTCTCGCAGGAGAGTATATATGCAGCCTGCGAACTATTTTGAAAATATGATTTTGAGAAAATGACAAGTGTAAATTTCTTCAGGAAAATGTTCTTAATGAAGAGTTTGATATTCCATTATCATGACATGATCATAATATCATCTCGATAACCAAAAATGTGGATAACACCCGAGGGTGAGGTCAAGAGTGATAATGAATCATGCAAATGAGGCTCAAGCTCGTAATCAGGAAAAAACTAATAAGGACTCCCGAGCCTATAATCATTTAGTGATAGCATGGATGCCAAAATGAAACCAAGATCTACCTCGGGAATCCATGTGAAAGTAGGCTCTGCCACCAAATTACGACACTTCTAGAGCAAGAGTGAGGGTTCTGTGTCACAATTCGGTGGGGTCAATCCTATGGCAAAGCGAAAAAGACAATGAGATGCAAAAAGCGGAGGTGGAATCCTAACTTAGATGCAAAAAGTTGAAAAAATGACCTTTTAGCAAAAGACCTTTAAAAATCACCCAACTCTCAAAAAATTTCCCAATACCCAAAGTAACACGTATCGTAACATCCCCCAAGAAACTCAAGAACCATACTAAACGATTTTCAAGCTAGAAAAAATGACAAAAGGGTAAAAAAAAATGACAAAAAGGGGCCAAAAAGTCTATAAATAGAATGTTGGTAGTTAATTATCACCATTGTAAATTGAAAATTGACCAAAAGTAAAAAAAACACCCCTTTGTCAAAATAGTTGATTCTGGGAGCTTCAGTGGACAAAACGAACTTTCATTTGGACCAAATAAGTACACACCATCCTCTCTTGCATTTCCATCTTTCATTTTTGCATGTGTTTTTGTTTTTTGGGGGGCACTGACCTTTAAAGAAGTCAGACCTACATGTGTGTGGGTTGTCCAAGCATAGCCTGCATGTACACCCGAGCAAAAGATAATTTGCCCGCGTGCACATGCGACTGTCCCCAAGACAGCCCGTGTACACCCTCAAATAAGTGGAAAAAAAATGAAAATGAAAGAGTTAACCCTCCATACATTTGTCATTTTGCAGGATGGATGTGCATTGGAGAGAGAGGGAGCATGAGGAAATTAATTTTTTGGTCTCCGAGGACCCTGTTGCTATCATTGTTTTTTCACAATGTAGGTTGCTAAAGTTCTTTCAGTGTCTGTTTATGAGGGCACAACCCAGGTTGCTAAATGCATTGATAGATTATTGGCATCCTGATGCAGAGGCATTAATGCTTGAGGGGAAGTCGTTTACTCCAACGATTGAAGATATTTACTTCCTGACTAGTCTCTCGAGGAGAGGGGACCTAGTCAATTTGCATACTTTTCCCCCCGGGCCTCACAACATTGAGGAGTTGATTGGAGTCCATTACGAGGTTGGTACTGAGAAAGTAGGTTCTCGTGTGCCTATACATAAGATCAACAACCTATCACTCAAAGTGATAGTTCTACCCATTGGGCAAATCACCGAATCTACAACTTTACATCAGGCCTCTAAGGAGCACATGCATTCTGCGGTATAGTGCTTAGATGCATAGATTTTTGACTGGAGTACCACCATGCTGGATTGCATGAAGAGACAACTAATAGAGTTTCAAATACGAGAGCACCGAAACTTCTGGTTTGGGACCGTTTTGTGTTCCTTTTTCTTCAAGAGGGTACCCAGTCTCAATCCTAGAGAGACTATATGAGGGCACAAGGCCTCTCTCCCAACACAATGCAGATGGGCGGTGCTGCTACCACGATAGTGGGGAGGGAGGACCATCGAGGCTTTCAATGACAATTTTTTTGATTGCTGGGAATGACATATTTCAGTAACAGAGGAATACCCTTATGTTAGGATCAATTTTTCTAGGGATCCTGTCATGCCTTTACCTCCCGGAGCAGAGCGAGGGGATATGGGTAAGTTTTATTTTCAAAGTTATTTATTTTTTATGTATTTTTATATATATCATTTTTTTGTATACCAGAGTATATGACACTTATGTATCTGTTATGTACAGATGTGGGACCAGTGCATCCAACAGACTTCTCGAGGACTAGGCAACTTCCTCGACCAGATGCAGGACCAGTTGGATTCATCGGACCAAAAGCAACAGCAGGGGGGCCTCCAATCGGAGAGGCTGAGAGAGTATTGAAACAGGTAGAGCGGAACCTTACCTCACTCACTCGTATAGTCCCTATGGAGGAGATCCTGGATCTCCCACCATCGATACAACTTCATGTAGTTGGGGTGCCACAAACCTGGGGCCAGCTCTTCCGGCGTTTGGCAAATGTTGTTGTTCAGTACGACAGGGCCAACAAGCCCCACCCTTAGCTAGGCTAGACTACTTATGTGCCGAGAGAACTTTTCATATATTTTTAAGGGCATAAGCCCAATGACTCTTACTGGGCATATTTTTGAGGTGCTTGTGCCCACCCTTGTACTCTGATATTTTTGATATATATATGGATATCTACATATTTTTACATTTTATGGATTACATCTATTTTACAAATGTATTTACATGTGTGTGTGTGTGATTTTTCTTACATGTGTGCAATATGCCAATCTAATACATGATTATCTAGAGTATCTGTGATTTGATTCAATCTCCTAGGAACATGGATATATGTAATGTAATCAAATATTCGTTCTAAGAGATGTACCCTAAGGAACCATCAGTGTAGTGTAGGATCGTAAATGTGGTAAACCCCATTTAGTTGAGACACAACCAGCTGAGCATCTAAGTAGACCTAGAGGTGAGAGATACCATGCGACAAAGCGTCATGAAGCAACTCTAAAAATGCATTGTATTTGGCGACATTGTTTTTGGCGTCACCTAAACAGATACCTCCTGAAGATAGCAACTGGCCTTGAGGTGTGAAAATCACTCAAGATGCAGAAGCAAGCCTCTGAGTGTGTCTTCTAGCACCGTCCGTAAACCCAAGGAACACCTCTGATTCACTTGACATCTACCATAGTCAAAAAGATGACATAAAAAATGACACATCCATACAACCAAAAAGACAAAAACTAAAAATAAAATGTATAAGACTATACATATGTTACAAGAAGTCACCCAAGGCGACCCACCTATGAGTAATACTTCTTGAGGTAGAGCCCATTTCTAGGCTCCGCCAAAGCATTTCCATCAAATTCCACCAGACGATAAGCGCCCTTCTTTAAAACCTTTTTCACGATGAAAGGTTCGAACCACATGGGTTTGAACTTGCTTTCCCCCATGGGGTCCTTACCTTGGTCATAGACTAGGACAAGGTCACATTCGGAGAAAATTTGAGGATGGACAAACCCATCATACTGACACTTGAACTTTTTTTTGTGAGCCTCGTTAGCCAAGGCTGCATACCATCGCTTCTTATCGAGCTACTCAAGATATAATAAACACACTTCAAGCGGTGAAGTGTCTGGCAATAACTGTACTAGCAATTTTAGAGAGGGGATCCGACACTCTATAGGCAAGACTGCTTCCAGCCCGTAAATGAGTTGAAAAGGTGAAAAAATGGTTGGAGTCTTAACAGACGTTCAGTAGGCCCATAATGTCGAGTACAACATCAAATGCCAATTTGACCTGGCTGAATTGATCGTTCGTTGTAAAATAGTCTTAAGGTATTTATTCATAGCTTCCACCTGACCATTCGCTTGTGGGTAGTAGGGTGATGAATGTTCTTTCCTCAACGCATTCTTTGATGTTAACTCAAACATCATTTTGTTTTGAAAGTGACTGCCATGGTGAATGAAAATCTCTCTCGGGATGCCGAAGCTTGCTATTATCTGGTTAAACAAAAAGAGAGGTGTTGTCTCTCCATCATCTTTAAACATTGGCATAGCTTCGACCCACTTCTTGAATTAGTATACTGCTACGATGATATAATGGTGCCCCCTTGTGGAAGGAGGGTTGCATGTAGTGTAATCAATCCCCCACTTGGTGAAGGGACCAACTATGATAATGGGAAACATGGGAGTGGGTTGTTCCCTCATCTTCGGAGAGAAGATCTAACACGGGTGGAATTTCTTGACCGTATCAACACAATATTTGATTAACGTCAGCCAAAATTAACTAGCTCATAGAATCTTTTGGGTTGTTGTCAACCCAGACAAGTGACCGCCACATGCTCTAGTGTGGCATTTGTTAAGAATGATTTTTGCTTCTTCATGAGTGAGACACTGACAAAGGATGTAGTTTACACCTCGACGATATAGAGTGTCCTCGAGTATGAGATAGTTCTTGGCCTGATGGCATATACAACGACACTCATCATGAGAAGAATAGGTAGGGCACTTCAAAGTCTAGAGGTAGAATAGTATATCTCTGTACCAGGGGTCTGAAGACGTGATCAAAAACATGTCTCCTTTGATAAGTGACTCTTCAGGTATAACATCACTTGATTCGACTGAAAGTTTTGAAATGAGTTCCCCAAAGACCAATGATTTTTTGGATTTTGCCGAAACAAAATCCAAGTCGAATTCATGGAGGATAACTGTCGATCTACCGATATTTCCACCAATTACACGTCGTGTCAACACGTATTGAAACGGATTCACAATGGAAATTATGGTGGTCTTGCAAAACAAGATGTAATGACAGAACCGTTGGAAAACATGAACTACTGCCAGTGCAAGTTTTTCAATGTGGGTATAATTGAGTTCCAGTCTAACTAGGCCTTGGCTCAGGTAATAAATCACATATTCTGAGAGAAAATCATCCTCTTGAACCAATACCATATCAATGGTTGATTACGTAGAGGCCAAGTACAATAGGAAATCTTTATTATAATTCGGTGACCATGGCAGAGGGGTGGACATGAGGGTGCATTTCAACGCTTTGAAAGAGCACTGAGCAGCTTCATCCTAATGAAAAGGAACATCCTTCTTCAGTAAACGCATAAAACCCTTTGTGATCTTGGCATAGTTTACGATGAAACGCCGTAAAAAGTTTTCTTTTCCCTGTAGACTTTGAAGATGAGGAACTGTGCACAAGGGAGGCAACTAAACTATCGCCTCAACCTTTAGAAGATCGACCATGATCCTTGTTGCTGAAACTATGAAACCTAACAGATGACCCGATGTGACAAAAAAACTGCATTTGTTTGGATTCAAGTGTATCCAATAGTAGCGACATTACTCTAAGATAAGTCGGAGGTGTGTGGGATGATCATCTCTCTTGCGAGATCGTGACGCTAAATCATCGAGATAAGCTTTGAATATGTGTTTGAGATCATGGAAAGAAAAAGACATGACCCGTTGAAATGTAGCTCCAACATTTTTCAGACCAAAAGGCATCTTTCGATAAGCGAATGTACCCCACGGACAGATGAAAGCGGTTTTTTGTTGGTCTTTGGGCTTGATCTGTATTTGATTGTATCCCGAAAAACCATCCATGAAAGAAAAGGCTTCGCAACCTATGCATTCATCGACTATCTAGTCAATAAATGTTGTGGGGAAATTATCCTTGAGACAGGCCTTGTTCAAATCATGGAAGTCTGTACATACGCGAATCGTACCCTATTTTTTGTTGATTGGAATGGGATTTGACACCCATTGAGTCAATTGGACAGGGTAGATGAAACCGACTTGGAGTAGTTTCTCTACTTCAACCTTAATAGTTGCTGCTTTCCTAGGATTGACTAGACGAAGCTTCTGCTAGACCGGCTTAGCATCAGGGTATGTAGTGATTTCATGTTCGATGATTTTTGGATCTATGCCTGGCATGTCCTCATAAGACCAGACAAACACGTGGTGGAATTCTTTAAATAAATCTGTGTAGATTCAAATTTCCTTGGGGGAGCAGCCCGCTTCGACGAAAATATTCTCCATGATGCTAGGGATTCTAGAGATATCAATAGGTATCGTTTGAGAAATGGTTGCCATATTTCCTTCAGCATAAAATACATGTGTAGCCAAAGGATTGATAGGACAAGCCTTATCTCCAGTCATATTCAGAGTGAATTCCCCTACTTCAATTCTTCTTAACTCTGGGAGGAGGTAAGATCTGTGATGAAGATCATCCCAGGGTCTGTCCGGACTAGTCATTGCCTCAATAATCGCCGCATCTGAGGGAAAGACTATGTCTAAATAATCAGTATCGGTGAGGGAACCTTGATCCCAAGTAGGTGCAAGTACCAGATCTAACTCTTGTGTGGGAGTTGGATCAGGGTCGACAGAATCTTGTTGAACTATAGAGTATGCAACTTCTACAGTGGACAAAGGCATGGACATGGCATGGTGCCCTGTCCCTTCCATCGTAGCTGATGGGGAAGGAAGATTCCATAGATCATTAAAGTAAGTCTTGCGAAATGATGAGATTTGAAATATTTCAGCCCTAGGCCAGTCAGGGACAACCGATATGCAGTGGACATTGTCGGTCGGAGGTGGGTAATTGAATGTACCCATAAAAGGTGGGCACAAACCAACTCCTATGTTGATTATGTCGGGATGAGGGTTATCAATCATCGAGGCCGTTGATACCCCCAATTAAGGGTCAAGACGAGAGAAGGATAACTGATCAATGGACACGTTCCGACCCTCATGTGGAAACAACAAGACCCATAAAACTATCGTGACCACTGCTTGCATACCATAGGTCCAACTCTTTACTAACAAGAGATTGTAGTCGACAGATGCGTCGACCACTTCAACCTCGACGCACACGGTATTCCCCCCTAACTGCATGGGAAAAGAGGGGATGATTCCATGTGGTCAGAATGAATGACCATCGAAAGAGGTAAGGAGAGTAGGTGACGGAGACAAAATGGGTTGGCCAATGGCCTTCCAAAATGCCAAAGACATCACGCATGTCGAGGTGCCCTCATCAACCAACGTGCAGAAAATATTCTGAGTAAAAGTTTTAGTGGTGTAAGCCACTACTATCTGATCCGCTATGTTGTAAGGAAGAAAAGGTTTTAAGTTAGTCATATCAAGCATGATTGTTCCCAAATTACAAGTCTCAGTAGATCCTAAGGCAACTAACATAGCCTTTTTGTGGGAAGTGAAACTCTGGAGGACTTCTAAAGCAGACATTGCACAAGGGGTTTGTGACAAATCCTCCACCACAGAGTATTTTTGGGTGACCCTTGCATTTGGGTTGTGGGAAGCTTTCTTGAATGCACCTTTTGGGATGTGTGTCATTGTTTCGCCCAATGTGTTCTCAATATGGAGAGGAAAAGATGGGTTTTCTTCTTCTTTACCCTTCTCAGAGGTGTTTGGCATTCTGTAGTCACATGTCCTAGTTGTTTGTCAATGCTACCTTTCATCATGTACACATTTGTGGATGAAGGATTACTCACAGATGGAGGGGGTCCCTAACTACCCCCTTCCACGCTTGAAGATGCTTGAGTTAAATTTTTCCCATGTAGAAATGTGTTTGTTAACACAACAGGATACTATTGTGCCAATATATTTTGGGCCTCTGCAAGCCGAGGGAACTGGTGAGTCAGGTGTTTTTCCTTGCAAAGATTACATGGATACTTCGAATTCTTCTTTTTAGTGTTTCCTCTGCCAGCATTATTAGTAAGTTTCTTATCCCCCTTACCCTTCTTTCGTTGTTTCTTCCTTCCTTCAGGCTTCTAGGTGGCCTTTAGGTTTGTCGATTGCACACTGTGTATATCCAACTTTTGGGTAGGGGGAACAGTCGAACCAGTGGTCTGGTTGGCCGTTGTCTACTGTATCGACAATTGCTACAATTTATTTGATAGCTGGTCAGTGGGCTTCGTTTGTGTTGAACCAATAATACCATCGGCATGTGGTCAAGATCTCTATTTGGTCTTGTCAAGTATCGACCATGGTGCATCTGGAAAAACTTTGTAAAGTAAACCAGATTGAGAGTAAAGTATCGACTGCGATTGAAACGTATTTATATAACTGGGGTACCAAAGACTTAAGGAACCACTCAAGCAAGAATGTTGGTGGGACTGGCACTTTTATCATACTCTTCTGGTGTCTCCATTCTTGGATGTGATCCGAGATATGGTCCGCTTTTGCCTACTCAAAGTTGGCCAACAATTCAGTGTCGGCATCGTATCTCACAGGTAATTGGAAATGGTTTAAGAAATCCATTGCCAATTCGCCAAAAGAAGAGTATCTTGAGTGGTCGAGCTTAATGTACCATTTCACAGCACTCCCTATGAGAGTGCATTGAAACAAATGCAGCTGGATGGAGTTGTCTCTCAAAGAGTTGGACGAGCACTATAGATGGAAGGTAGTCACATGATCACCTGGATCTTCTTTAGGATTAGCCTTGAAATTTGGAATGTCTGAAGGAAACTTGGTCAGCATGGGAGGCCAACACGGATCATGATAGATCAGGCCATTTAATAACCTTGTCAAGTCTGGCAAGTGCAGAGTTTCCAGAAATGGTAATTTGGGTTGTTAATTATAACCAGGGAAAAAGGAGCCTAGAGTTTGGCTGGCACCAGGTTGCCAAGAAAATTTAGGTTGCTAGATAGGGTTCTGGTAATAACCATAGCCGTGACCAGCGTATGGATTCTATTATTGTTGAGACGTCATCGGTTGACTCCCATAATAGGAGGAAAATGGAAGGGATTGCATCACATTCCAAGGATTTTGGGAAGGGTTTCCCCCTATCGATCCAATGGGAATAGGTGTTGAGCCTTACTCGGGGTTCTATTGGCTATGTAAGGGGTTACCCCCAGTCGACATCCCTAACAAGGGAGTTGATCCCTGCCATAGATTCCAAGGTCCTTGTGAGGAACGAATTCCTAAGTTTTCCCCCTGTGCACGAATAGTACCTTGCATAGGATTTTGTTGTCCATAACTGGGGTTGCCCCCAGCTGAGACAACAGTTGACGAGAATGCATTATTGCCAAACATGATGAACAAAGAGAGCGTTGTCCAACCTACCAACATTCTATAAGAATGAATTCCTTGACTCCCTACTCCAAACGAACTATAGTTTACGTACGGACCGATGGAATGTTGGTGAGCACCGTCGAGTGAAGGGGACGAAGGAGGTATATGACCCCCTTCATAAGGGAAAGATTTATAGGGAGATGAAGTTCCCCCAATGGATTATTTCAAAGGAGTGTTGGAGCTCCCTACCCCAAGACATAAAGTTTGTAGAGTGGAGTAGGAAAGTACAGTTCTTGTACCGAAGATAGGCATCCCGTATGAGAAAGGAGGGCCTGTCGCACTCTGGGTGAAAGGAGCAGTGATCCTTGCCATAGACGGAATCAGACCATTACCCGAGGTAGAGGTATTCAAGACCATAGTGGCCCGAGCCGACGATGGTTGGTTAGGAGGTGGAACACCCCCTGTAGTGACAACCATAGAGGAAATATGAGTATTCCCTGAAGAAGTAGTAGCATTTGTTTCCATCGCTACTTATGAAACTACCCGATGCTCATAAGGTTGAACCTATACGATGATGGGCACCAATAGATCAGTGACTGGAGGTTTATACAGACCAAGAGCTTCCTCTCCGAGGTTAGAAATGGTTGGTTCCTCCAGAATCAAATGTTCTCCTCTCGAAGATGAGTCAAGCACAGTTTCCTGTAACCCAGTCGCCTCAAAAGATCCTTGCTGGTCTAGTTTTTTCCTTAGCGGTGTCGGGGGGGAGGGCTCAAGATCAAGTGGCAGTAGGCCCAAAATCCTTCACGACTGACAAATCTCTTGATCCTCCACTGTGTGAGAATATCGAAGACACATTAGGGCTTTCTATAATCATTTAAAAACCAACACACACTAGAAAAATTTCTTATGAGGTAAGACAAGCAGATCACTAGCTAGTTTGAAAGACAGTTACAATAGCCAACACTAGAGAAACTTACCGATGCAAGTGAAACTCGAATACAGAAGCACCCTCCAGGTATACTTTGCAAAGTGTGGCCCGATGTCTTCCCTAGGTACTGAGGTATACCCTCACAGTCATCTGTGTAAGTCACTAAGATAAAGGCAACTAGGTTGCCAGAGCACGAACAATCACCAGGCGGGTACAGTCGATAGTCGGGTGGACCACAATGAGCAACCTATCAAGCCCAAAACCTATCAAGGGTATCGAAAGAAAGTGTTTTGGAAGATGACTGAGGACCTTGAATGGTTTCGAGACCCATGAATCTATGTGGAAAATGTGATCAACAGAATCCCAAGATAAGCCCTCTATATGCCTTCCCCATTACGGCTGGTCCGGCTTTGGAGGGGTTATCTCCGCTACCTTTCTGCATGCGACCTCATTTTTATCCCCTGTGTTAGAGAGGGGTCCCAGATAGCTTCCACTGTTACTAGGATTTCAAGCACTCCTTATCTCAGACTCTTATGTTTGTTTTTGTAGCCTTGAAGAGTTTCCTCTCCAATCCTAAATCAAGGCTCTAGCCTAGACTAAATTGATGGACCCTTCAAACATAAAATCTAATAAATTTTAATTAAGCATTAATTTTAGTGGTTGTATTAAGTCAATAGGAATGGAAATGAATCCAGTGATGTTCTTTAAGAGATGAAAGAGAAGAGCATAAGATGAAACTGAAAACAAAACTACTTCTTTCTTCACAAATAAAGATTTGCCAATTTAAACTCTTTATCCAAACTTTTTGTAACTACTTTTCTCAGATCTTTGAAAAGCAAAACTCAGAACAAGATTTCGCTCATCTACAAGCTACTTAATGTCCTAAGTATTCAAGTAAACAACTTAAGAAAACTTTCTTTTTCCATTGTAAATGAAACAACTAGCCTAAACTACTTTACCAAACAAAGAAGTGAAAGTTTTTTTTTTTTATTGTTTTACGCTTCAAAACAAGAATTTGAAAATTAATTATTTTCTTTTCTTATAAAGAAAAGAAGGGAAAAATGACGACAAGTCAAGACCAAGAAATGAATTCAGGCCCAAACACAGATTGCAGGGAGTCACTGACAATACCAAACAGGCAGATCAAAACAGACTCACAAACTTGTCTAAAAACCCTATCAAAGAAAACACAAGAAATATTTCGATAAGAAAAATCTATGTTGAAGTCAAAACTAGGCTAAAGACTGCTATAACAAAGACTAGGAATAGATCAAGAAAACCCCTGAGAAGTGTGACTTCTGACAGGGAAGAGGATGACTGCCTCTCCTTAAAAAAAAAAAAAAATCTCAGCACATGCATGCTACTGCTACTTCAACAGCCAATGTATGTGCATGGGTTGTCCAAAGGCAGGGCGCGCATGCATGCATGTAGGCCCACTACAGGCCATGTACACCTATGTAAATCCTAAAACAAAATGAAAACCAATAGTCCAACACAGGCAGAGAGTACTGGTATGAAAGACCAACATCCCTTAAAGACATAGAAGCCTACAGAAACTCAAAAAATAGTAAATAAACTGATTCAAAGCACCCAAAAGGAAATATCCCCAAATACCCTAGAGGATTCCCCAGTATGGTCACCAATTCTGCTATAGAGGGAAAACCCCTCTACGGACTACACCAGGGTTCTAAAATGTAGGCAGAGCTAACCATCTAAAGTATCCTACTTTTTATCAACTATCTTGACATTATCCCATAATCATCCATAAAATACAAAGTATAGGGGATCCGGTAGGCATACCTTAAACTCCACATCCGGTGTCGATCCCTTTGCACTTAGTTGTTTCCTGACTGGAAGTCTCCTCCCAAGGATGACCTGCATTCACCAAAAGACAAACAAGAAACTACAAGCATGCATTCTACATATGGATTAGTGGGTTAGACATCATAAACAAGAAATGTAAACAAATCATATAAGTTTAAGATGTCATTTGGGGGGATGGAAAAAGTACTTCTTTATATTAATCTCACAAAATTCACTTACAATATGAGACTAGCACGGCTCCTCAATCTCGGTCCTGGGCTCCCCTTCACAATGCACCAACTGCTTTCGCATTTCCTTCTCCTCTTCAGTTCTCTCTAGGGGAATGACAAAGTCTTGCAATGGATAAGAAGGGAATTCTGGCTCAAACTCCAAATGTGGTTGCCGAATATTGGGGAAAAGGGGGAATATATAAATGGGAAGAGTTTCTATGCTCTCATGCTTATTTTTGAAATAGGATCCCAACCCCTTCTTTTATAGGCCAAAAGAGATAGTAACGGTTGGGTTAACTGGATATGGGCAGTCAAACGTTTAAGTAATGGCTCGAAAACTAGTATCCTATGCAATTTTCATTTTTTGCGATATTCTGTGAGTGTACGCGGGCTGTAGTGGGGCAACAGGCGTGTGTACATGGGAAGTAATGGTGCAGGGCACGTATACCTTCAAAACAATGATTTTTAGAGAATCTTGTTCAGTGATGGCTTGGCAAAGATAGTAAGTTAGATTTCCTGATGCCATGTATGCATGTCCGATTCAATTTAGGGTTATAACACCTTCCCTACCAACATACCTGACATATTGTCTATCATGCTAAATCTCATTAATACAACTTTCAACATGAGGGGAACACCTATGTTCTTACTTCTTCTTCTCTTAAATCCACCCAGTCTATCACCATAAAAGTGGCCATTTAGAAAGTCAATCTAAACCAATGTGTCACTTTGTGCTTGGTTCGCCCCATTAACTAAGACAACCAGACTAAACCTGTACCCCTTTCCATGGATCCCTTGCTCCATGATTTTTCATATGTCTACACCCAACCCATGGGACTGGCCCCATATCACTCTATTGAGCACACACTTGATTTAATTCCTGGTGATTCTTTTCCCAATGCCCCATCGTATTGCAATTCTTTCCAAGAGACTGTTGAGATAGAATACCCAATTGGTCAACTTTTGAACTCAGACCTTATTCCACCTTCATCGTATCCAAGTGTGTCCCCCACCTTTATTGTCTGAAACAAGGATGACTTAGAATGGATCCTAGGGACCAACTATCATGCCCGTAATAAAACTATTGTTACAAACCACTACCCCCTGCCTTAGATTGTGAATTTGTTGGACCACTTACAAGGGGCTTATTACTTCACAAAGATGGATTGGATGATTGGCTACCATCAAGTTCGCATGAATGAAAAATGTCATTTGGGTAAGTGCATGGTCATTTATCTTGATGAGAGATTGGTATTCAATATTTCTTAGACATAACATCTTCAACACGTCCGCAACATACTTGATCTACTATGGGAACGTACACTTCAGGTGAATAAATCCTATTTTGGGAAAACATCAGTTCAGTAATTGGGACTCATATTGGACATAATAGGGGTTTTATTAGATCCATATCGCATACAAGTTTTTGAACAATGGCCAACACACTCCAATTCCCATTACCTCAAGAGTTTTTTGGGAAAGGTTGGGCGCTACTCTCCTTAGCTTCATATTACATTATGCTCTACACATGTTCTTTGTTTGTTGGATATAAACCCACCCTTGGAGATTGAGACAGATGCATCACATCCCTCCATTGGAGCTATACTTAAACAGGGAGGTCACCCTATGGAATACCATTCAGAAACTGTTGTGGAGGCCATGATTAGTTACAACACCTATTTTCATATTCTCCAACATAGTTACAATTGGGTCATGCACTCCTCCACTGGTTTCTTTCCCTTCAAAGTTTGTTTTTTCTTTCAGCCTCTTGCACCCTCAGAGATGCCCCTTTCTCTCACTCCTTATAGGCCTAGACGTCAGCAACAAGATCAACACTCAGCACAATATTTTATCCAAAATATAGAATGAATTCATACCTATGTAGCAGCTTCCTTGCAAGCATCCCACGAATATGAAAAATAAAGGCATGACGAGCATCACATGAAATTGTTCTTTCATCTAGGAGATCATGTGTGTTTATTGCTAGACAAGAACCACTTCAAATTCCAACACAATAATTTTCTCCCCTATGTTATGGCTCATAAACTATTCTGGAATGACATGATGAGAATGCATATCGCCTGGACTTGTTGTAACACACCCAACCCCCTAACTTCTCTTAGGCTAGTGGGGTGTCAAAATTTCCATTTCATTTCCTCAAAAACAACCTTTCTTCATTTCCACTGATATCCAATTTTGGATTAATAATCTCATTCTTCTCATCTATATCTTTCTAATGACTATCACCATGCTAAAACCCGAGGTGTAGATCAAAAGTTATGGCCTTTCAAAGTTTTAGACCTTCTTGGTCAAAGTCCAACTCACCAGCACATGGCTCCATGTCACCTATGTCCTCTGACAAGGATATGACATGTCATAACACATCACCTCCTAGTGTCTATGTGGTTGTTGGCATGGATGTTGTCATGGTACCTACCACCTATCCCACTGGGCCATCGACTTATTGGGCCCCCAACCACTTTCCGCTCTTGACAAATTCTTGAAAAATCATTGATAACCAATATGAAAGGGAATTGACCCACTAGAATACCAGGATATCATCTCACCATATATAACGACCCACTAGGGTACTGGGATATCAATCCCCCCTCGGAAATCATATATAATGACACACAATCTTTTCAGTTCTCCTTCTAGGTTCTAGACGAAATCATGCAGTTATATCCATTACATAAACATGGAGTATTTTGACCTTAAAAACAAATTACAATTTCTTATGTTTAGTTGTGTGCAACATGCACCATTCATATAATTCTACAATTATTCAAGTCCAAGTAGTTTCCAATGAATCAAGCATCAATATTATTAATCATGCATGCACATTTATAGAAAAATTATAGGCATCCAATGATGAGTGTCAATTCAGTTACATAGAGCATATTAGATACTTATCTATTTAAAATATGTACATAACCAAGTGACCGTGGGTGTACACCTTTCCACCCAAACATAGGCTCTTCTTACTCAACAACTTCTATATAAGGCCATCGTCATGCCATACCATGATACCACCATGGGATTTCTCTCATTGTTGACTCATCACGTCAAGGAATGGATCAAGGAGGTTACCCTCCTCCACTCCACTGGAAGCAACATAAGTTCCCCTTATTTCCCACTGATCTCAAGACCTCCATGGGGTTTATCAGATGCTTTCCCAGTTGGATTTCCTCTACAAAAGAGAGTCCCTTCACAAATGCACTATCCCTCATCGACCTGTCCTTCCAATGAAGCTTTCTTTCTAACGAGCATCAAGCCCACAACCCTCTTTTTCTCTAGTCTGGACTTCAGGTCTTCTCTATGCCAGCATGGCCATTCATTTCTTGGGCATACTTCCAGGTCTTTCCTTGTGCACTGATCTACACTCTAGGGTTTTCCTCTTCTCCATACATGTGTTTTTTTCTACTGCATGTGTTTCCTATCGCGCCAACATGACCTCCTTCTCAAAACCACCTTACACCACTTCCAACTTCTTCTGCACCTTGCACCTCCACAATGCCTACTGATGATTCTCTCATATCCCTCTCTTCTTATTGAAATCCCTCGAATTTATCTGATCCTTCTCTTTCACTCACCCGCACATTCTCCTCTGCATGCACTCCTCCTCAAAGGTTCTCGACCTATCCTCTTTCTTTTGTCAAAAGGAAATTCATGGGCTCAATCTGGGGCTGCAAAATTGGTACTTTGTTGTACCTTTGGATGATATTTTATGTTGTCCTAGCCAAGTCTTCCATGCTTCCATTCATTGAGGGTGGTTGGTTGTCCAACTAACACTCCTCTCTCGTTTAATGATTTTTCCTTGAAATTAGGATAAAGGGAATTAATTGATGATTTCCAAATCAAATATTTCAACGTGGAGGCTTGGGTCATCTTAGCATGATCAACCCTTATCTAGTTCCCCTCATTCTTTTCTCTAGTAGTATCATGGCCCTTACTTTTAAGGCTTCACCCATCAGTTAGTTGGTCAGAATTTTTAATCAAACAAAATAGCAATTAATATGTTTATATGTCATGGAATGGAAATTCATCAATCATGATTAGTTACATGTAATTAGTGTTTTATAAATGCGGTGTAATTCCCCCCCGCAAAGGGAACACCATCCTTGGTGTTCTTTACATGTTAGAAACACCTGCCATGCCTTCATATTTTAGTTTCTTCAACAATGGTGTCCCTCTTCTTGGTCTGGTCCTTTCCCAAACTCTTGGAATTTAGCACATGCCTACAATAATTTCTAACAACAAGCATATTAATCCCAATTTTATGCAAAAAACATTATATTGTTGTTCATAATTCAAGAGGAAAATTTACATATTTGCACAATACTTGTCTATGCAATTCATGAATTTGCATCAATATGGCTGTCACATTTACTCGGCTCACTATTTTCCTTGACATACCCACTGTGTTCATGATCCCAATCAACATATAAAAATAATTATAGAAGTCTCCTATTCCTTCCAGTCACTCACCTTACAAGCTCAAGCTCAGGCATCCCCTTCTCTTCTATACAGTCCCTCGGGTGATTCATCTTTCCTGCCAAGGATTTATCACACAAAAAGAGCTTCAAATACTTCACCGAGTCTTATAGTCGAGGCATAGTATGAATATGATTTCTTTCATGTTCTTTGCGTATTCTTCTGAATGCACTTGTCATAGATTTGTCAACCTTTTCCTTGTCACTATGACCGCGACAGAGGTGGGATCTATGGTGACCAACGACCTTCAAGAAAAACACCAAGACAACATCACATGCCTGTCTCTCTGGTCCTAGTAGTCACATATGAAAATGTTCTTCAAGAGGATTTTGGCTCAGGCATTCCCACTATTGAAAATTCTTACTTGTAAACTGGAAATAGAAAATAACAACAAACAAACAGGAATGCAACCACGACAATGAGACTCACCGGTGAATGGGAAAGGACAGAAGCACAACCCCTAGCCCGCAAACTGGAACAAAATGTCCAACTGTGGATGTAGGACCCCAACCTTGCAAATTTGAAGCAAACAAGAGCAAGCAACAAACAAAAAATCAATGAAAAAGTACCGATAGAAACAAGGAATGTCGGTGCAAAACAATATTGCCCAAATTCACTGTAGATAAGATTGTATAAAAAAATCGAAGGAAAATATATTGTAACACCTCTGTTTAGAAAACATTTCAGGATGTGAGGCATGTCAGGTAAACATTTAAGGCTATGAGCATCGTGCAAATGCCTCCCATTGTGTAAACATTTAATAAAGTTGCAGTTTGCATGGTTGGCATTCTGCATCTATAATTGGAACCGCACTTCTGTCGCTCCCCATTCACAGGTAAGTTTCACTGCCATGGCTGCATCCCTATTCATTTTTTGTTTTTTTTTCCTGTTTGCAAGCAAGAATTTTCAATATTGGGAGTGATCAAAATCCTCTTGCAGAACATATTTGTATGTGACTACTATGACCAGAGAAACATGATTATAGTTTTGTCTTTGTCTTGTTCCTGAATGCCAATGTTCGATAGATAACCAAGCTCCATCACACCCATAGTGACATATAAAAAAGGAAATCGAATTTTCTCCTCACATACAAAGATGTTCTGCAAGAGGATTTAGAATCAGGCATCTCCAGTATTCAAAATTTTCACTTGCAAACTGGAAATAACAAACAAAAAACAATGAATACGAAGGTAAACATAGAAATGAAACCCACCCGTCAATGGGGAATGAAAAAATCACAGTTCCAAACGTGGTTGCAGAATCCCAAGTGTGCAAACTGCAAGAAGAGCAACAGGCAAAAAGAGAAACAACAACAGGAAAACAAGAAACCAGTGAACAAGCAATGAGCAAGCATTAACCAATGAACTAGTGATGCAGCTAAAGAACAATATTGCCCATATTCACTACATACAACATTGTATGAGGAAAAAAAAGGGACAAAAATGTATTGTAACAGGCCTATTAAGTAATGCAGGAGTGCAACCGCATCAATGAGACCCATCGATGAATGGGGAAGGACAAAAGCGCAACCCCTGAGCGACAAACTCCAACAACATCTCCAACTACAGACGTAGGACCCCAACCTTGCAAAGTTGAAGAAAACAAGAGCAAGCAACAAATAGAAAACTAGTGAACAAGTAAGAAAAGGACCAACTGTAGCTGCAGGACCTCAACTCTGCAAATTTGAATCAAACAATAATAAGCAACATCTAGCGAACCAACGAGAAAGCATCAACCAATCAACCAAGAATGTCAGTGAAGACCAATATTGTCCAAATTCACTGTAGACAAGATTGTATAAAAGAATTAGAGGAAAATGTAGTGTTACACACCTGTTAAGAAAACATTTTAGGCTATGAGGCATGCCAGGTAAACATTTAAGGATGTGAGGACCGTCCAAAGGCCTCCCACTCTATAAACATCTAAGAAATTTACAGTTTGCATGGTTGGAATTTTTCATCTACAATTGGAATTGTGCTTCTATCATTCCCCATTCATGGGTAAGTTTCAGTGCCATGGTTGCATCCCTATTCATTGTTTGTTTTTTTCCCAGTTTGCAAGTAAGAATTTTCAATACTGGGAGTGATCAAAATCCTCTTGCAGACCATCTTTGTATGTGACTACTATGACTAGAGAAGTAGGACCGTAATGATGTCTTCATATTGTTCTTGAATGCCAATGTTCGACACATAATCCGCCTCCATCTCAGACATAGTGACATATAAAAAAGGAAAGCATATTTTCTCCTCACATACAAAGATGCTCTGCAAGAGGATTTTGACTCACACATATCTAGTATTGAAATTTTTTTCTTGCAAACTGGAAATAGAAAAAAACAAACAACGAATAGGAAGGTAAACATGGCATCGAAACCCACCTGTCAATGGAGAACAACAAAAGCGCAGTTCCAATCAAGGTTGCAAAATCCCAAGCGTGCAAACTGCAACAAGACCAACAAGAAAGCAAGAGAAACAACAACATGCAAACAAGAAACCAGTGAACAAGCAATGAGCAAGCATCAGCCAGTAAAGCAGTAATGTCGTTGAAGAAAATTTTTGCCCATATTGACTGCAGAGAACATTGTATAGAAAAAATCGAAGGAGAATGTATTGTAACAGGCCTGTTAAGTAAACATTTAAGGCTCCAAGGCCTGTTAGGTAAACATTTAAGTCTATCAAGACTATCGAAGGGCCTCACACTATGTAAACATTTAAGACATAATGCACTGTGGCAGGTTTGTTACGTACACAAAATAATTATTATAATATTTTATAATAATATAAAATAAAAAAAATAAAAAAATAAATAGTGATAATAGTAACAATAGTTCGAACAATAGAGACTGTGCAAATTTTTTTTTACTAATATGAAGTCAACTAATAAAAAAATGACTCTCGATGCTCAAAACTTTGGATATCTAAACATTTTAATAAAAATAGTAAAAATTCAGAAAGACCGTAGATGATCAAAAACTTTGGATATGCTAACATATATAACATTGGGAATAGAAAATCTGGCAATAAGACCTCCAATTTGTTATCCAATCAGATCATGACATATATGGTATTTTTTATTATATACAAATCAATGTTTTTAGTTATCTAGTTCCAACAATAGAGATTATGCAAATATTTTTAGTCAAAGGGAAAACTAATATGAAGTCAACAAATTATCGATAGCTATAGTCCCTCTACGCCTTCGTCCATGGACTAATAAACCTACAATTACATGTTATAATTCCGAGCTATAACTTAAATAAATCCCTGCTATAACTTAGATCCAAATAAGTGGTTATACTTCCCCACTTAAATAAATACAAAAGCAAGCCAAAAAAACCATCCCAACCAAGAAACTAATTTTATAACAAACAAGTACATCATGTATAGACTTCACCCCCAAATTTTTTATCACAACCATTTCACAATAAAATCCAATGGAAGTATTTTTCCCAATGGTACTCAACTCAAACTTTTATTATGCCTTGTGAACTTCAAAAAAGTCTATAACAAAGTTGCCTCATACACACCACCATTAAAAAAGTCTATAACAAAGTTGCCTCATACACACCACCATTAGATTCCCACTTCCCACCTAGTCACAATTATAAAGCATGTCCATTTTTGACATCCATCTCGTACCCATTAATAATTCATACTTCATTGGAAACAATGATTCCATGCAACACCACCAAAATGGAATCTTTACGGAGTGGTGGACCAAGAAGACACCACAGTCTTATCAGAAAGCTTTGTTTTGTTGCACCAAACAAGTAAATCCTATTACACTGTTTGGTGAATGTTATTGTCTTCCAGCTAGGATTATTTAGGCGTCATATTGTCAATAAATAAAAAGTAAAAGTAGTGGAGGAGAGGATCTGTACTAGTATTCAGTTCAAAAACATCAAAGTTTGTACTAGTATTGGGTTGGGTTCAACGTGCAGGAAACATCAATGTGTGCACATGCTATACATGTCAGTTGGATTAAACATTGAAAAAATCTAGTGGCTTATTAAAATGTGTAGGCTAAAATTTCAACCAGGCCTGGAATTTGACGTCCTGTAGGATGTTTTTTCCTTTCCAACCCATATTTGACACGTAGATTAAAAATCCACACTTTAAAAATTACTGGTATAAAAATTTTTAACCTGTCAAATTGAAGTTTAATTTGGTAAGGTGCCCATGAGAAATTCAAATAGGTATCTAGGTCTATACCTATCAGCTATAATGCATGCTAGACTACCCATTGAATTCGTCATTGCTCTATACCCATTGAATTCCTCGTTGCTCTATGTATTCATTATCTTGATAGGCCTACACTTATTGGAAATGAGCACATTTAATACGTTTTTAATTTTTAATGAGCTTTCGATGGACATGATTAAATATGAATGGAATATTTTTCATTTTCACAATAAATGAATAGTTTTGATTTCAATCATTAAATTCCTAGCTATTATAAAGACATCTGATTTCCATGTCATCTACATGATTAACAAATATTAAGTAAATGGCACAGAGTATTATAATTTTCAGTTTTATTGTATTTTATCTCCCATTAGTTTCAACTCATGTTTTTAGTATTTTTAAATATGCAGGTTCAAGCAAGTTCATTACTTGTGTTAGAGAAGATGCAACCTCCCATTCTAATCAGTGTGATAAAAGGACTGGTATGCTTCTTCAACTACATTGGGTAGAAAATTATTTAAATTTTTTGAACCTAGTGCCAAGTGTTATCACTGAAATTTCGTCCGCAAATGGTTACAGTAATCCAGCATCTTCAAACAGCTATGAGTTCACCCATGGACCAAAATTACCAAAAAGAATTTCCAAAAATTCCAAAACTATACAACCAGTTATAAAATCAAGGTGTGCTATGACTACATAAGGCGCGCGTGCACATGTGCACGATGCACGACTGTGGTCGCTAAAAGCAGCACACACCTGAGAACGACACATTTGTGAGATTGGTCAGCCTCCCACCCACTTCTGGTTCAACTTACAAGTTGATTTGACATCCAAATCTCAGTTGGATCTGACTAGGTGGCTGGTCAAAGACCTAAAAATGCCCTAAACAGCCCCTTTTCACACTAAAAGTTGGTTGCACAATACCTCAAAGTGGTGCTATAAAACAAGGCCATGGGTGCACTATATTTTCAAGGAATTCATTTGCAAGATTATGCTGCTGCTATTCTCTTAGGGAATCCTCTTTTCTCATCAAGATCCTACTAGCATCATTACATTTGGGCAATCCACCTCACCTTTTGAGAGGATTAGCTTGGGATTCTTTCAACATTTCTTTCAAGTTTCAAAGTTGTAAGAAGAGCTCAATTGTGGGGGTTCAAGATCCCTCCCTTGGAGGAAGAAGGGACCCAAAGTCCTCTTTCTTCTTGGTGTTTAATTTTCACTAATATAATCCTTTCCATTGGTGACATGAGTCTTGTTTGTTTCTTGTTCTTATGTCCTCATGCTCAATAGTTTAGTTGTTCTTTCCTTTCCTAGTTTAATTCATAGCTTAGTTCTTTTATGTTTATTTTTCTAACCCTTTCCTTGACTGTTGTCTTTCTTAGCTAACCCAAATAAGCTTGTAAGCACCTCTGTTTTGCTCATTTAGGTGACACAAGAGATGCAACACCAAGTAATTAATTTCAAGATTTATAGGTTTCTTTATTGTTTAGGTTTTATAGGTTTCCATCTACCTACATTCCGATACTCACATAATTTTAAGTTTTATTGTATTTTATCCGCATTAATTGCAACTCGGCTTCTTAGTATTTTTTTAGTATGCATGTTCAATAAAGATCATTGCTTGTGTTAGAGAAGACGCAACCTCCCTTTCTAACCAGTCTCATAAAAAGAAAGGCTTTGTAGAAAATAATTTACATGTTTTCAGCCTTGTGCTAATTAATTAATTTCACTATTTATAGGTTGTTTTAGTGTTTAGGGTTTATAAGTTTCCATCTACCTACGATTCTTTACTTTTTAGGGTTTATACTGGTACCCACATAATTTTAAGCTTTATTCTATTTTATTTAGCATTAGTTCAACTAGCGTTCATAGTATTTTTTAATATGCAAGTTCAAGCAAGATCATTGCTTGTTTTAGAGAAGACGCAACCTCCCTTTCTAATACAAAAAGATAGGTATTATTCTTCTCTTGCACTGGGTAAAAAATAATTTAAATATTTTCAACCTCTTGCCAGGTAATTAATTTCACGATTTATAATTTTCTTTACTATTTATGGTTTATAGGTTTTGTACACTTATAAATTACAGTTTATTATTCACACCTTACATAGCAATGAGCGATTTAGGTTTAGCGATGGTGGATTACTATTCACACCTTACATAGAAATGAGTGATTTAAGTTTAGCGATGGTGGATTTAGGTTCTAACATTGCTAAACTTGTATCATCCATTGCTATGTAACCTGAATCGCTCATCGCTATGCATGCAAGCTCGCTCCAAGCTTTTGTAATATTCAACCCGAATACAAACTTTTATGTATTAATTATTGATGGTTCTTGCCTATGCTACATTCCATTACTACGATGGCCTTCTCCTTCCTACTCCACATAACTTCCTTTGCATTGCATTCAAGAATATTTAATACTTTTTTATATAATCATCCTTGATTTAATATAATTTATATATTAATGTATTTTAATTTAATTTATATAATTATTAATATATATTTTAAATTAAAATAAAAATACATATTAAAGAACCAAATTGAAATATACTTTTGAATGATTTTTTTATAAAGTGGTTGTATATCCAATTAGTGTAAACAATATGTGAAATATGAAATTGAATAATTACTTCCTTGACCCAATGAAAGACTCGTTRTTTAATATTTTATGAAAATTGATTTTTGGTGAAATCCATAACATCCATATCTGATTTTAACAAAGAATAGTTTTGCTAAAATGAAAATTGATTTTTGGTGAAATCCATAACATTTAAATAAAAAAACATCCATATCTGATTTTAACAAATAATAGTTTTGCTAAAATGAAAGTGGATTTGGTAAA
>JZKD02S2404163.1:73320-86133 GCA_000966675.3 Picea glauca | reverse complement strand
CTCAACCTTTAGAAGATCGACCATGATCCTTGTTGTTGAAACTATGAAACCTAGAAGATGACCTGATGTGACACAAAAATTGCATTTGTTTGGATTCAAGCGTATCTGATAGTAGCAACATCGCTCAAAGATAAGTTGGAGGTGTGTGGGATGATCAGATCTCTTGCAAGATCGTGACACTAAATCATTGAGATAAGCCTCGACTATGTGTTTCAGATCATGGAAAACAAAATACATGGCCCGTTGAAACGTAGCTCCAACATTTTTCAGACCAAAAGGCATCTTTCGATAAGAGAATGTACCCCATGGATAGATGAAAGCAATTTTTTGTTGGTCTTCGGGTTTGATCTGTATTTGATTGTATCCCGAAAAAACATCCATGAAAGAAAAGGCTTCGCAACCTACGCATTCATCGAATATCTGGTCAATAAATGGTGTGGGGAAATTATCCTTTGGACATGCCTTGTTCAAATAACAGAAGTCTGTACATACACGAATCGTACTCTGTTTTTTGTTGACTGGAATGGGATTTGACACCCATTGAGTCAATTGGATGGGTTATATGAAACCAGCTTGGATTAGTTTCTCTACTTCAGCCTTAATAGCTGCTATTGTCCTAGGATTGACTAGATGACGCTTCTGCCAGACCGGCTTAGCATCAGGATATGTCATGATTTCATGTTCGACAATTCTTACATCTATGCCTAGAATTTTCTCGTAAGACCAGGCAAACACATCACGGAATTCTTTAAATAAATCTGTGTAGATTCTAATCTCCTCGAGGGAGCAGTCCACTCCCACGAAAATATTCTCCACGATGCCAGGGATTCTGGAGATATCAATAGGCATTGTTTGAGCAATGGTTTCCATATTTCCTTCAGCATAAATAATGTGCATAGCTAAAGGATTGATAGAACAAGCCTTATCTCCAGTCATAGTCAGAGTGAATTCCCCTACTTCAATTCATCTTAACTCTGGGAGGAAGTAATATCTGTGATGAAGATCATCCCAGGGTCTGTCTAGACTAGTCATTGCCTCAATAATTGCCTCGTCTGAGGGCAAGAGCAAGTCTAAGGAATTAGTATCGGTGAGGGAAACTTGATCCCAGGTAGGTGCGAGTACTGGATCTAACTCTTGTGCGGGAGTTGGATCAAGGCCGGTGGAAGCTTGCTGAACTATAGAGTATGTAGCTTCTGTCGCAGACAAAGGCATGGCCATGCCATGGTGCCCTGTCCCTTTGATCGTAGCTGATGGGGAAGGAAGAGTCCATAGATCATTAAAGTAAGTTGTGAAAAATTACGATATTTGAAATATTTCAGCCCTAGGCCAGTCAGGGACAGCCGATATGCAGTGGACATTGTCGATCGGAGGTGGGTAATAAAATGTACCCATCAAAGGTGGGCACAAACCAACCCCTATGTTGATGATGTCAGGCTGAGGGTATCAATCATCAAGACCACTGATACCCCCGATGAAGGGTCAGGACGAGAGAAGGATAATTGATCAATGGACACGATCCGACCCTCATGTGGAAACAACAAGACCTGGAAAATTGTCGCGACCACTTCTTGCATAGCGTAGGTCCAAATCCTTCCTAAAAAGAGATTTTAGTCGAGAGACGGATCAACCACTTCAACCTCGACGCACACAGTCCTCCCCCCTAACTGCATGGGAAAAGAGGGGATGATTACATGTGGTTAGAATGAATGACTGTCGAAAGAGGTAAGGAGAGTAGGTGATGGAGACAAAACAGGTTGGCCAATGGCCTTCCAACATGCCAAAGACATCACACATGTCGAGGTGGCCTCATCAGCCACTGTGCAGAAAATGTTCCAAGTAAAAGTTTTAGTCGTGTAAGCCACTACTATCTGAAATGCTACATGGTAAGGAAGATGAGGTTTTAAGTCAGTCGTATCAAGCATGATCGTTCCTAGATTACAAGTCTCAGCAGATCCTAAGGAAACTAACAGAGCCTTTCTTTGGGAAGGGAAATTCTGGAGGACTTCCAAAGTAGACATTGCACAAGGGGTTTGTGACAAATCCTCCACCANCCATGAAAGAAAAGGCTTCGCAACCTACGCATTCATCGAATATCTGGTCAATAAATGGTGTGGGGAAATTATCCTTTGGACATGCCTTGTTCAAATAACAGAAGTCTGTACATACGCGAATCGTACTCTGTTTTTTGTTGACTGGAACAGGATTTGACACCCATTGAGTCAATTGGATGGGGTATATGAAACCAGCTTAGATTAGTTTCTCTACTTCAGCCTTAATAGCTACTACTATCCTAGGATTGACTAGATGAAGCTTCTGCCAGACCGGCTTAGCATCAGGATATGTCATGATTTCATGTTCGATGATTCTTAGATCTATGCCTAGAATTTTCTCGTAAGACCAGGCAAACACATCGCGGAATTCTTTAAATAAATCTGTGTAGATTCTAATCTCCTCAATGGAGCAGTCCACTCCCACAAAAATATTCTCCATGATGTCAGGGATTCTGGAGATATCAATAGGCATCGTTTGAGCAATGGTTTCCATATTTCCTTCAGCATAAATAATGTGTGTATCCAAAGGATTGATAGAACAAGCCTTATCTCCAGTCATAGTTAGAGTGAATTCCCCTACTTCAATTCATCTTAACTCTGGGAGGAAGTAATATCTGTGATGAAGATCATCCCAGGGTCTGTCCAGACTAGTCATTGCCTCAATAATCGCCTCATCTGAGGGAAAGAATAATTCTAAAGAATTAGTATCGGTGAGGGAACCTTGATCCCAGGTAGGTGCGAGTACCGGATCTAACTCTTGTGCGGGAGTCGGATCAGGGCCGGTGGAAGCTTGCTGAACTATAGAGTATGCAGCTTTTGTCGCAGACAAAGGCATGGCCATACCATGGTGCCCTGTCCCTTTGATCGTAGCTGATGGGGAAGGAAGAGTCCATAGATCATTAAAGTAAGTTGTGCAAAATTATGATATTTGAAATATTTCAGCCCTAGGCCAGTCAGGGACAGCCGATATGCAGTGGACATTGTCGATCGGAGGTGGGTAATCAAATGTACCCATCAAAGGTGGGCACAAACCAACCCCTATGTTGATGATGTCGGGCTGAGGGTTATCAATCATCAAGACCATTGATATCCCCGATGAATGGTCAGGACGAGAGAAGGATAACTGATCAATGGACACGATCCGACCCTCATGTGGAAACAACAAGACCTGGAAAATTGTCGCGACCACTTCTTGCATAGCGTAGGTCCAAATCCTTCCTAACAAGAGATTGTAGTCGAGAGACAGATCAACCACTTAAACCTCAATGCACACGGTCCTCCCCCCTAACTGCATGGGAAAAGATGGGATGATTCCATGTGGTCAGAATGAATGACTGTCGAAAGAGGTAAGGAGAGTAGGTGATGAAGACAAAACGGGTTGGCCAATGGCCTTCTAACATGCCAAAGACATCACACATGTCGAGGTGCCCTCATCAACCACTGTGCAGAAAATGTTCCAAGTAAAAGTTTTAGTCGTGTAAGCCACTACTATCTGAAATGCTACATGACAAGGAAGATGAGGTTTTAAGTCGGTCGTATCAAGCATGATCGTTCCCAGATTACAAGTCTCAACAGCTCCTAAGGAAACTAACAGAGCCTTTCTTTGGGAAGGGAAGTTTTGGAGGGCTTCCAAAGTAGACATTGCACAAGGGGTTTGTGACAAATCCTCCACCACAGAGTAGTTCTAGCCGGCCCTTGCATTTGGGTTGTGGGAAGCTTTCTTGAACGCACCTTTTGGGATGCATGTCATTGTTTCACCCAACATGTTTTGAATATGGAGAGGAAAATATGGGTTTTCTTCTTATTTACCCTTCTCAGAGTTGTTTGGCATTCTATAGTCATGTGTCCTAATTGTTATGCCAATGCTACCTTTCATCATGTACACATTCATGGATGAAGGATTACTTGTAGATCGAGGGGCGTTGAAATTACTAAGACAACTAAGAAGGGGGGGGGTGAATCAGTTGTTACTGTGCTTAAACAATATTAAGTCTATTAACCCATTTTTAGTCTTTCATCAAGTGACCATCAATATTATACATCATATGAACAACATAAATAATGAGCATCAATCACACATAAGATATACACAGAGACAGATTTTCACGAGGAAACCCATAAAGGGAGAAAACCTCTTCTTCTTCGAAATGATAGGAAGTCTTTTAAGTTCTGTACATCATGTATGTTTGAGTACCAACTCAAAGTGAGGCTACTACCTTTGTTTTACAAGCTCCAACTTGTTTGAGAGCACCAACTCTTTAGTTTCTCTAGCACCCACTAGAAGGAAGCACCAACTCCCTGAGTGTTCTAGCACCAACTGGATGAAAGAACCTACTTCCACTTATACAAGAACCAACTTGCATATAGAAAACTCTGTGTTTTCCCAAGCACCACCCTGCCACCCTATTTTCTAGCCACAACTAGATGGAAGCTACAACTCGCAATATTCAAGCACTAACTCGAATATCAGAGGACCACAGTCCTCCCTAGAACCGCCCTTCCTCCCTGATTATGCATAATTGATTGACAACCAAACAATACAGGTAATTCAATTCTTACCCCTTCTTCACTGTTCTGCAATTCTTCTCTAGTTCAAAAATTGTTCTGTAGTTCTGCTCTGCTACATGCTATTCTGCTATTCTGCCCTTGCTTCTGTATTTTTAGTGACTGTTACTCATCTTTGAGTTTTATCTCATGCTCTGCATTCTTTAATTTTACCCTTCTTACCGTTATCTACTTGTTTTGGTTAGAACAACCAACTATGCACTGTCACTGCGTGTTTCTTTTATACACTCCAACCACTTCAGTTACCCCTCAAATCCCTAGAACAACAACGCTTCAGCAACTGAAACGTCAATCATCCAAGAACCATGATTTGGTTCTGCTATCTGAATCATAACTGAAAAATTAATCATGAAGACAAACAGTAAGCCTTCGATCAAGTTTCCAATTAACCAACACCGTTGGATTAAATCCGTAGGATTTCATGTTTATCTCATATGCCCACTTACTGTGACCGAGTGCTAAACAAAATTTGAATTTCGTGATTTTGCATTTCAGTATTCCTGTGATGAAGGGTCTCGACACTCCAAGTCGCAATCGCTGAAACTCGGAGATGTAGCTTAGCACCGCTAGCTTCTTCCCCTCACGTGACCAATGGTGGTGACCACAGGCTGCGCCAAAAGGTGCTTCATATTTCGCAAACTTATGAACTTCATCAAGCCTGATCAACAGTCAAGATCTCCAATGATCCGATGGTCCAGATATCATGGAGATATCGCATATCGTGATTCCTATGATGAAGGGTCTCGATACTCCAAGTCGCGATCGCCGAAACTCCGAGATGGAGCTTAACACCACTAACTTCTTCCCTTAATCCTTCAACAATGTGACCTTCTCTATGACCATGGGCTAGACCTTATCGTGATTTGACATATCGTGAGTTACAAGGTTAGAGCATTTCCTTCCTTTGACTTTCTAGGCAATGAAAATTTAATCCCTTGCCACATGTCCCTCTTGGATCAACGGTCAAGATCTTATCATGATTTCACAACTTCACGGGCCTTCGTCATGCCTGATCAACGGTCCATGATCTCGATGATTCGACGGTCCAGATCTTTTCATTATCTTGCATATCGCGAGTTCCCACACCATGCTCCATTGACTCCTCCAATGTGCAAGTCAATGAAATTCCAATAACTTGCCACGTGTCCTATGACTCCAACAGTTAGGATTTGTATCGTGATTTCGCATATCGCGAGTTCAAACCTCTTTCCTTTGGATTTCCCGATCTATGAAACTCTGAAACGAAACCTTTTTCGTTCTTTGACTATTTTCCTCCTTCTGAGATTACGTTGTTGATCTTTCCATTATCACTACGCTATTGATCATGCTGATCTTCACCATCAATGACAAACACGCATACTCTACTTCTGTCTAAAAATATGCCAACAATCTCCCCCTTTGGCATTGATAGAAACCCCTTGAAAAACATGCAACTATACCACTGTAGCATCCTTGAAATTACCACCACTGTAGCATCCTTGAAATTACCACACTTTCTCCCCCTTTGAAATCAATTTCAAAGAAGAAACACACTCCCCCTAAATTGTTACAATACATACCCCCCTGTCAACTATGAGCAGCTTAGAAATACAACAGATATTCAATAAGTACTCCCCCTGATCAGGTGAACAAATTAGACGAAGAAGTTATAACCCCCAACTTTTGATGAAGATATCCAAAAGGGGTCACTGCTAACGGTTTAGTAAAGATATCAACTATCTGTTCTGTGGAAGGAATATAATTCACTTGAACAATTTTGTTTGTAACTTGTTCTCTAAGAAAATGGTATTTTATTGGTATGTGATTAGATTTTGAATGAAGTACATGATTCTTAGAGAGACTGATGGCACTGGTGTTATCACAGTGAAGTGGAATGNGATGCCAGGGATTCTGGAGATATCAATAGGCATTGTTTGAGCAATGGTTTCCATATTTCCTTCAGCATAAATAATGTGCATAGCTAAAGGATTGATAGAACAAGCCTTATCTCCAGTCATAGTCAGAGTGAATTCCCCTACTTCAATTCATCTTAACTCTGGGAGGAAGTAATATCTGTGATGAAGATCATCCCAGGGTCTGTCTAGACTAGTCATTGCCTCAATAATTGCCTCGTCTGAGGGCAAGAGCAAGTCTAAGGAATTAGTATCGGTGAGGGAAACTTGATCCCAGGTAGGTGCGAGTACTGGATCTAACTCTTGTGCGGGAGTTGGATCAAGGCCGGTGGAAGCTTGCTGAACTATAGAGTATGTAGCTTCTGTCGCAGACAAAGGCATGGCCATGCCATGGTGCCCTGTCCCTTTGATCGTAGCTGATGGGGAAGGAAGAGTCCATAGATCATTAAAGTAAGTTGTGAAAAATTACGATATTTGAAATATTTCAGCCCTAGGCCAGTCAGGGACAGCCGATATGCAGTGGACATTGTCGATCGGAGGTGGGTAATAAAATGTACCCATCAAAGGTGGGCACAAACCAACCCCTATGTTGATGATGTCAGGCTGAGGGTATCAATCATCAAGACCACTGATACCCCCGATGAAGGGTCAGGACGAGAGAAGGATAATTGATCAATGGACACGATCCGACCCTCATGTGGAAACAACAAGACCTGGAAAATTGTCGCGACCACTTCTTGCATAGCGTAGGTCCAAATCCTTCCTAAAAAGAGATTTTAGTCGAGAGACGGATCAACCACTTCAACCTCGACGCACACAGTCCTCCCCCCTAACTGCATGGGAAAAGAGGGGATGATTACATGTGGTTAGAATGAATGACTGTCGAAAGAGGTAAGGAGAGTAGGTGATGGAGACAAAACAGGTTGGCCAATGGCCTTCCAACATGCCAAAGACATCACACATGTCGAGGTGGCCTCATCAGCCACTGTGCAGAAAATGTTCCAAGTAAAAGTTTTAGTCGTGTAAGCCACTACTATCTGAAATGCTACATGGTAAGGAAGATGAGGTTTTAAGTCAGTCGTATCAAGCATGATCGTTCCTAGATTACAAGTCTCAGCAGATCCTAAGGAAACTAACAGAGCCTTTCTTTGGGAAGGGAAATTCTGGAGGACTTCCAAAGTAGACATTGCACAAGGGGTTTGTGACAAATCCTCCACCATAGAGTAGTTCTATGCGGCCCTTGCATTTGGGTTGTGGGAAGATTTCTTGAACGCACCTTTTGGGATGCATGTCATTGTTTCACCCAATGTGTTTTGAATATGGAGAGGAAAATATGGGTTTTCTTCTTCTTTACCCTTCTCAGAGTTGTTTGGCATTCTATAGTCATGTGTCCTAGTCGTTATGCCAATGCTACCTTTCATCATGTACACATTCATGGATGAAGGATTACTTGCAGATCGAGGGGCGTTGAAATTACTAAGACAACTAAGAAGGGGGGAGTGAATCAGTTGTTACTGTGCTTAAACAATATTAAGTCTATTAACCCATTTTTAGTCTTTCATCAAGTGACCATCAATATTATACATCATATGAACAACATAAATAATGAGCATCAATCACACATAAGATATACACAGAGACATATTTTCACAAGGAAACCCATAAAGGGAGAAAACCTCTTCTTCTTCGAAATGATAGGATGTCTTTTAAGTTCTGTACATCATGTATGTTTGAGCACCAACTCAAACTGAGGCTACTACCTTTGTTTTACAAGCTCCAACTTGTTTGAGAGCACCAACTCTCTGGTTTCTCTAGCATCCACTAGAAGGAAGCACCAACTCCCTGAGTGTTCTAGCACCAACTGGATGAAAGCACCTACTTCCACTTATACAAGAACCAACTTGCATATATAAAACTCTATGTTTTCCCAAGCACCACCCTGCCACCCTATTTTCTAGCCACAACTAGATGGAAGCTACAAATCCCAATATTCAAGCACTAACTCGAATATCAGAGGACCACAGTCCTCCCTAGAACCACCCTTCCTCCCTGATTATGCATAATTTATTGACAAACAAACAATATAGGTAATTCAATTCTTACACCTTCTTCACTGTTCTGCAATTCTTCTCTAGTTCAAAAATTGTTCTGTAGTTCTACTCTACTACATGCTATTATGCTATTCTTCCCTTGCTTTTGTCTTTTCAGTGACTGTTACTCATCTTTGAGTTTTATCTCATGCTCTGCATTCTTTAATTTTACCCTTCTTACCGTTATCTACTTGTTTTGGTTAGAACAACCAACTATGCACTGTCACTGCGTGTTTCTTTTATACACTCCAACCACTTCAGTTACCCCTCAAATCCCTAGAACAACAACGCTTCAGCAACTGAAACGTCAATCATCCAAGAACCATGATTTGGTTCTGCTAACTGAATCGTAACTGAAAAATTAATCGTGAAGACAAACAGTAACCCTTTGATCAAGTTTCCAATTAACCAGCACCATTGGATTAAATCCGTAGGATTTCATGTTTATCTCATATGCCCACTCGCTGTGACCGAGTGCTAAACAAAATTTGAATTTNGATGCCAGGGATTCTGGAGATATCAATAGGCATTGTTTGAGCAATGGTTTCCATATTTCCTTCAGCATAAATAATGTGCATAGCTAAAGGATTGATAGAACAAGCCTTATCTCCAGTCATAGTCAGAGTGAATTCCCCTACTTCAATTCATCTTAACTCTGGGAGGAAGTAATATCTGTGATGAAGATCATCCCAGGGTCTGTCTAGACTAGTCATTGCCTCAATAATTGCCTCGTCTGAGGGCAAGAGCAAGTCTAAGGAATTAGTATCGGTGAGGGAAACTTGATCCCAGGTAGGTGCGAGTACTGGATCTAACTCTTGTGCGGGAGTTGGATCAAGGCCGGTGGAAGCTTGCTGAACTATAGAGTATGTAGCTTCTGTCGCAGACAAAGGCATGGCCATGCCATGGTGCCCTGTCCCTTTGATCGTAGCTGATGGGGAAGGAAGAGTCCATAGATCATTAAAGTAAGTTGTGAAAAATTACGATATTTGAAATATTTCAGCCCTAGGCCAGTCAGGGACAGCCGATATGCAGTGGACATTGTCGATCGGAGGTGGGTAATAAAATGTACCCATCAAAGGTGGGCACAAACCAACCCCTATGTTGATGATGTCAGGCTGAGGGTATCAATCATCAAGACCACTGATACCCCCGATGAAGGGTCAGGACGAGAGAAGGATAATTGATCAATGGACACGATCCGACCCTCATGTGGAAACAACAAGACCTGGAAAATTGTCGCGACCACTTCTTGCATAGCGTAGGTCCAAATCCTTCCTAAAAAGAGATTTTAGTCGAGAGACGGATCAACCACTTCAACCTCGACGCACACAGTCCTCCCCCCTAACTGCATGGGAAAAGAGGGGATGATTACATGTGGTTAGAATGAATGACTGTCGAAAGAGGTAAGGAGAGTAGGTGATGGAGACAAAACAGGTTGGCCAATGGCCTTCCAACATGCCAAAGACATCACACATGTCGAGGTGGCCTCATCAGCCACTGTGCAGAAAATGTTCCAAGTAAAAGTTTTAGTCGTGTAAGCCACTACTATCTGAAATGCTACATGGTAAGGAAGATGAGGTTTTAAGTCAGTCGTATCAAGCATGATCGTTCCTAGATTACAAGTCTCAGCAGATCCTAAGGAAACTAACAGAGCCTTTCTTTGGGAAGGGAAATTCTGGAGGACTTCCAAAGTAGACATTGCACAAGGGGTTTGTGACAAATCCTCCACCACAGAGTAGTTCTATGCGGCCCTTGCATTTGGGTTGTGGGAAGATTTCTTGAACGCACCTTTTGGGATGCATGTCATTGTTTCACCCAACGTGTTTTGAATATGGAGAGGAAAATATGGGTTTTCTTCTTCTTTACCCTTCTCAGAGTTGTTTGGAATTCTATAGTCATGTGTCCTAGTCGTTATGCCAATGCTACCTTTCATCATGTACACATTCATGGATGAAGGATTACTTGCAAATCGAGGGGCGTTGAAATTACTAAGACAACTAAGAAGGGGGGAGTGAATCACTTGTTACTGTGCTTAAACAATATTAAGTCTATTAACCCATTTTTAGTCTTTCATCAAGTGACCATCAATATTATACATCATATGAACAACATAAATAATGATCATCAATCACACATAAGATATACACAGAGACAGATTTTCACGAGGAAACCCATAAAGGGAGAAAACCTCTTCTTCTTCGAAATGATAGGATGTCTTTTAAGTTCTGTACATCATGTATGTTTGAGCACCAACTCAAACTGAGGCTACTACCTTTGTTTTACAAGCTCCAACTTGTTTGAGAGCACCAACTCTCTGGTTTCTCTAGCATCCACTAGAAGGAAGCACCAACTCCCTGAGTGTTCTAGCACCAACTGGATGAAAGCACCTACTTCCACTTATACAAGAACCAACTTGCATATATAAAACTCTATGTTTTCCCAARCACCACCCTGCCACCCTATTTTCTAGCCACAACTAGATGGAAGCTACAAMTCCCAATATTCAAGCACTAACTCRAATATCAGAGGACCACARTCCTCCCTAGAACCACCCTTCCTCCCTGATTATGCATAATTTATTGACAAACAAACAATATAGGTAATTCAATTCTTACACCTTCTTCACTGTTCTGCAATTCTTCTCTAGTTCAAAAATTGTTCTGTAGTTCTRCTCTACTACATGCTATTATGCTATTCTTCCCTTGCTTTTKTCTTTTCAGTGACTGTTACTCATCTTTGAGTTTTATCTCATGCTCTGCATTCTTTAATTTTACCCTTCTTACCGTTATCTACTTGTTTTGGTTAGAACAACCAACTATGCACTGTCACTGCGTGTTTCTTTTATACACTCCAACCACTTCAGTTACCCCTCAAATCCCTAGAACAACAACGCTTCAGCAACTGAAACGTCAATCATCCAAGAACCATGATTTGGTTCTGCTAACTGAATCGTAACTGAAAAATTAATCGTGAAGACAAACAGTAACCCTTTGATCAAGTTTCCAATTAACCAGCACCATTGGATTAAATCCGTAGGATTTCATGTTTATCTCATATGCCCACTCGCTGTGACCGAGTGCTAAACAAAATTTGAATTTCTTGATTTTGCATTTCAGCATTTTTGTGATGAAGGGTCTCGACACTCCAAGTCGCGATCGCTGAAACTCCGAGATGTAGCTTAGCACCGCTAGCTTCTTCCCCTCACGTGACCAACGGTGGTGACCACAGGCTGTGCCAAAAGGTGCTTCATATTTCGCAAACTTATGAACTTCATCAAGCCTGATCAACAGTCAAGATCTCCAATGATCCGATGGTCCAGATCTCATGGAGATCTCGCATATCGTGATTCCTATGATGAAGGGTCTCGATACTCCAAGTCGTGATTGCCAAAACTCCGAGATGGATCTTAACACCACTAGCTTCTTCCCTTAATCCTTCGACAATGTGACCTTCTCTATGACCATGGGCTAGACCTTATCGTGATTTCACATATCGCGAGTTACAAGGTTAGAGCATTTCCTTCCTTTGACTTTCTAGGCAGTGAAAAGTTAATGCCTTGCCACATGTCCCTCTTGGATCAATGGTCAAGATCTTATCGTGATTTCACAACTTCACGGGCCTTCATCATGCCTGATCAACGGTCCACGATCTCAATGATTTGACGGTCCAGATCTTTTTATTATCTCGCATATCGCGAGTTCCCACACCATGCTTCGTTGACTCCTCCAATGTGCAAGTCAACGAAATTCCAATAACTTGCCACGTGTCCTATGACTCCAACAGTTAGGATTGTTATCGTGATTTCACATATCGCGAGTTCGAACCTCTTTCCTTTGGATTTCCTGATCTATGAAACTCTGAAACGAAACCTTTTTCATGCTTTGACTGTTTTCCTCCTTCTGAGCTTATGCTGTTGATCTTGCCATTATCACTACGCTATTGATCGTGTTGATCTTCACCATCAATGACAAACACGTATACTCTACCTCTGTCTAAAAATATGCCAACAATATCCCCCCTTGGCATTGATGGAAACCCCTTGAAAAACATGCAACTATACCACTGTAGCATCCTTGAAATTACCACCACTGTAGCATCCCTGAAATTACCACACTTTCTCCCCCTTTGAAATCAATTTCAAAGAAGAAACACACTCCCCCTGAATTGTTACAATACATACCCCCCTTGTCAACTATGAGCATCTTAGAAATACAA
>JZKD02S2404163.1:49943-67256 GCA_000966675.3 Picea glauca | reverse complement strand
TTTGGATAAGGTTACTTTTTGTAAAAAAGGACAAAAATACTTTAGGGTTGGTCCACTTGTCACCTTTTCAAAAGTGACAAGTGTTTTGTGACCTAACCCTAAGCCTTCACCTCTCCTTTATAAATAAGAGGGTTGGCATTGTAAAAAGAGAGGATGAATATAGTAACAAAGCTATGTTGAAATTTATAAGACTCTTTGTGTGTGTACTTGTTTAATTTTAGTTGTTGGATGTGTCATTTGTTGGTTAAGGGTTGACGGGTAGGGGTAAATGTTTGTTATGTTAGCTATCTCTAGGAGGGATTGGTTAGCTAAGTGTTTTTTGTTGCTTCCTTGGGTTTAACTTGCTCACTTTCATTTTCTAACAACTTGGTTTAATTTGTTTAATGTGTTTTAGTGCAGATTTTCTGAAGTATTCAATTGTTTTCAGCCTTAGCTAGTGGTTGGGAGTCCTAGGGCCCCTTAGGAGAACCCTTAAATAGACCTCATAGCTGGTTTTCCATACTTGTTTTCTTTATCTTTTCATTCATCTATGTTTCTGTTATGTTTTCTTACCATTAACCTTGTTTTCCCAAATAGGAAAATGGATCATTTTGGTCAATTTCCCCCCACGGGACATCCATCTTAGTTGGTTGTTATATATTTCTTATGTGTAAATTTTTGTTATGTTTATTTCAGTTTTTCCATACATAAATACTAAAATTTCATTGTTTTCCTGCAAGGATACAACCGATCACCCATTTTGCCTCTCTTAAGCAGTTGGGGACCACCTAGAGACCTATTTGAGGCAAAGGGGCCAACAGGGAAGCGAAGAAAAACACGCATTTTGATCAGTAAATCCTACCCAATCACTCTCATACACACTTTAATTATCACTTGCACTCACTCCAAAAATTTCTGATATACATATCAATGTTTATATGTTCGATTTGTGTAAGTAGTTTGAATGGTCCACTTGTGAATTCATGTTAAAAATCTGGTTAATACTTGTGTAGATAACAATCACATCTTTTGTATTTCAAACACTAAATTTCCAATCCCCATACAAGGAGTTAGTTGGAGCTTTCATGCATATGGCGGCTTTGTTGTTCGCAAAAAGCCTCAACTCATTCCTTTGGGTTGAATGTTGTAATTGTTATGTTGTAATCATCTAAATCTTGTTATGTTTTCATTGTATCACTTTTTGCTTACTAATCTACAGGTGGCTGCCCCAAAAAGGGCCCATGCAAAATCAACAAGCTAAATATATGAAAAACACTGCAAAAAGACTTGAAAACAATTCAAGGGTCCGCCCCATACACAGAAACCAAAAAACTTATATTATTTAGATATTTACATACACATATTATCTAGTCGTGACATATATGTCACCTATCTATTTACTTGTTTCATGTATATAGTTTCAAGATAGATTTCAATTTCAGTAACCAGGAGGCACACTTGTGAAAGCAAGACGTGACCTCGCCACGTGGATGGTATGGTATTTCATTTTATGCAATTTCAATTTCGTAGAATATTAAGAGTCAAAGCCAGGGAGTCTTCATCAGGAGCCCCTCGGAAGTTGTCTAGTTAGTATAAGTCGAGTGGTCTTTCCTCAGTAGCACACGGTCAAAGAGTTGATTAGCTTATCTCGGTTGGAATACTACTCTGCTTGGGTAAGCTCAGCAAAAACCCTCTTTAGGGGGGTCCTGAGCCTCTTCCTTTTCGCAAGTATCCTTCTTCCATCCAAGCGGCTTTAAGGGCACGAAAGCGCTAGTGACGAGAAGTGGCTAATCCCTACTTCTCTGAACTGCATGGGGCACTCTTCAACCTAACCACCGTGGAATTCTAGGACTACTCTTCTTATACTGGTTGGCATAGTTATGGGATGTGTTTGTCTGATCGGGCTAACCTTCAAAATAGTGTGGTGGCCAAGGCATGTGATAAAAACAAAAATTGACCAATAAAATACTTTTAAAGTCAACCTTTTGTCAGTCCACCTTTCCACTCATGAACCAAAACCAAAGTTGTGAATACTTTCCCTTATATCATAGTTGTAACAGCTTGTTACAAGGTTGTTCATCCACTTTTACAACCCTTTTTTATTTAACAATCTTCTGGGATCACTTCCTGGGTCACCCCAGGGGGTATCAAGCCATTCTAGTCTTGTTTCCCTGTCTTGAAAGCTTCGAACAGCTTGTTGTCTGCAATTTACAGACATTGAAAAGTACTTGGTTGTATCTTTTAAACCCCCTTTTCACCCTTGTTTCACACCCTTTTACTTAAAGCATTCATTGGTTAGTTACCCAGGATACCGGTTTATCCCGAAAATCCATTCTGGGACAGTTTCCATTCACTTTAAGGAAGTGAATATCTCGCTGTCCACTTTATTTAGTTCTCTGTCCTAAAAAATCAGCGAGCTTGTTTTCATCCCATTGTTCATAACTTTCACCCCCCAGGCCATTTTGGCCATCCAGGAAGCTAAGGAAGGATAACACCCAGAGTGGGTGGTCCTGAGAACGACTTCTTGTAACTCTTTCACCTTTCTTCTTCCCCTTATTTACCGCCTCAGGCGAAGGACCACCTGAGGTGTAGGTAGTCTTTGCCTTGTGCCGAGCTACCAAAGGGGATGTAACCAGATTCACAGCCGGATAGGTCAGATCTGTCCCTATGGACAGATTTTGCTTATAACATCAGTGCCTAGTGGGGCACGGTTCTAGGGAAGGGTTCCAACCTTCCCTTGTTAACTTGCAAGGAGAGGAAGACACATGCCAATGATGTAACCCAACCAATGCGTAGTAAGAAGGTGTCAACACCTAAGTGGAGAACCTTATGAACGGTGATGACATGGCACACGGTGGTTGGTATATATTTCATGTGGGTATTGTACCACGTGTCAAAGTGAATTCATAGTTTTGAATAAAATATCCACGATGATTTATGAGTTCTATGTATCATGCTAGGTGGTATACTATGGAAATTCCACGTGTTCAAGGTGATAGCTAGACCCCAGACCAGGCATTGAAACCTCGAAGTGGTAAAATTTTTGATTTCCCAGGGGGGAACGATATCCCAGTACCCCAGTGGGTCATTATATATGGTGAGATGATATCCTGGTATTCTAGTGGGTCAATTCCCTTGCATATTGGTTATCGATGATTTTTCAAGAATTTGTCAAGAGCAGAAAGCAGTTGGGGGCCCAATAAGACGAGGGCCCAGTGGGATAGGTGGTAGGTACCATGACAACATCCATGCCAGCAACCACATAGACACTAGGAGGTGACGTGTTATGACATGTCAGATCCTTTTCAGAGGGCATAGGTGACATGGAGCCATGTGATGGTGAGATGGACTTTGACCAAGAAGGTCTAAAACTTTGGAAGGCCATAACTTTTGATCTAGACCTCGGTTTTTAGCATGGTGATAGTCATTAGAAATATATAGATGAGAAGAACAAGATTATTAATCCAAAATTGGATATTAGTGGAAATGAAAAAAGGTTGTTTTTGAGGAAATTAAATGGAAAATTTGACACCCCACTAGCCTAAGAGAAGTTAGGGGGTTTGGTGTGTTACAACAAGTCCAGGCGATATGCATTCTCAACAATTAGTTCCAGAATAGTTTATGAGCCATAACATAGGAGTGAAACTTATTGTGTTGGCATTTGAAGTGATTCTTGTCTAGCAATAAACACACATGATCTCCTAGATGAAATAACAATTTCATGTGATGCTCGTCATGCCTCTATTTTTCTTATTCGCGGGATGCTTGCAAGGAAGTTGCTACATAGGTATGACATCATGCTATATTTTGGATAAAATATTGTGCTAAGTGTTGATATTATTTCTGGCGTCCAGACCTATAAGGAGTGAGAGAAAGGGGCATCTTAGAGGGTGCAAGAGGCTGAAAGAAAAAAACAAATTTCGAAAGGAAAGAAACTAGTGGAGGAGTGCATGGCCCAATTGTAACTATGTTGGAGAATATGAAAATAGGTGTTGTAATTAATCATGGCCTCCACAACATTTTATGAATGGTATTCCATAGGGTGACCTCCCCATTTAAGTATAGCTCCAATGGAGGGATGTGATGCATCTGTCTCAATCTCCGAGGGTGGGTTCATATCCAACAAACAAAGAACATGTGTAGAGCATAATCCAATCTGAAGCTAAGAAAAGTAGCCCCCAACCTTTCCCAAAAAAATCTTGAGGTCATGGGAATTGGAGTGTGTTGGCCATTGTTCCAAAACCTGTATGCGATATGGATCTAATAAAACCCCCGTTGTGTCCAATATGAGTCCCAATTACTGAACTGATGTTTTCCCAAAATAGGATTTATTCACTTGAAGTGTATGTTCCCGTAGTAGATCAAGTATGTCGCGGACGTGTTGAAGATGTTATGTCTAAGAAATATTGAATACCAATCTCTCATCGAGATAAATGACCATGCACTTACCCAAATGAATTTTTTCATTCATGTGAACTTGATGGTAGCCAATCGTCCAATCTATCTTTGTGAAGTAATAAGCCCCTTGTAAGTGGTCCAACAAATTCACAATCCGAGGTAGGGGGTAGTGCTTTGTAATAGTAGTTTTATTAGGGGCATGATAGTTGGTCCCTAGGATCCATTCTAAGTCATCCTTGTTTTGGATAATAAAGGTGGAGGACACATTTGGAGACGATGAAGGTGGAATAAGGTCTGAGTTCAAAAGTTGACCAATTGGGCATTCTACCTCAACAACATCTCGGAAAGCGATGCAATAGGATAGGGCATTGGGAAAAGAATCACCAAGAATTAAATCAAGTGTGTGCTCAATAGAGTGAGACGGGGGCAGTCCCATGGGTTGGGTGTAGACATCTACAAAATCATGGAGAATGGGAGCCATGGAAAGGGGTACAGGTTTAGTCTGGTTGTCTTGGTTAATGGGGCGAACCAAGCACAAAGTGACACATTGGTTTAGATTGACTTTCTTAACGACCACTTTTCTGGTGATAGACTGGGTGGATTTAAGAGAAGAAGAAGTAAGCACATAGGTGTTCCCCTCATGTTGAAAGTGGTATTGATGAGATTTAGCATGATAGACAGTGTGTCAGGTTTGTTGGTAGGGAAGGTGTTATAACCCTAAATTGCATCGGACATGCATACCTGGCATCAGGCCATCTAACTTACTATCTTTGCCAAGCCATCACTTAACAAGATTCTCTAAAAATAATTGTTTTGAAGGTATACGCACCCTACACCATTATTGCCTGCGTACACATGCACACTGCCCCACTATAGCCCGCGTACACTCACAGAATATCGCAAAAAATGAAAATTTCATAGGATACTAGTTTTTGGGTTGTTACTTAACCGTTTGACCGCCCATATCCAGTTAACCCAACCGTTACTATCTATTTTGGCCTATAAAATAAGGGGTTGGGGTCCTATTTCAAAAATAAGCACGAGAGCATAGAAACTCTTCCCATTGATGTATTCCCCCTTTGCCCCATATTCAGCAACCAGATTGTGAGTTTGAGCTAGAACTCCCTCCTTCTCCATTGCAAGCCTTTGTCATTCCCCTAGAGAGAAATGAAGAGGAGAAGGAGACATGGAAGTAGTTGGTGCATTGTGAAGAGGAGCCCAGTACCAAGTTCAAGGAGCAGTGTTGGTCTCATATTGTAATCGAATTTTGTGAGATTAATATAAAGAAGTACTTTTTCCGTCCCGCCAAATGATGTCTTAAACTTATATGATTTGTTTACATTTCTTGTTTATGATGTCTAACCCACTAATCCATATGTAGAATTCATGCTTGTAGTTTCTTGTTTGTCTTTTGGTGAATGCAGGTCAGCCTTGGGAGGAGACTTGCAGTTAGGAAACAACTAAGAACAAAGGGATCGACATTGGAAGTGGAGTTTAAGGTATGCCTACTAGATCTCCTATACCTTGTCTTTTATGTATGATTGTGGGGTAATGTCGGGATAGTTGATCAAAAGTAGGATACTTTAGATGGTTAGGTCTGCCTACATTTTAGAACCCTGGTGTAGTCCGTAGAGGGGTTTTCCCTCTATAAAAGAATTGGCAACCATACTGGGGAAGCCTCTAGGGTCTTTGTGGATATTTCTTTTTGGGTGCTTTGAATCAGTTTATTTACTGTTTTCCAAGTTTCTGTAAGCTTCTGTGTCTTTAAGGGATGTTGGTCCTCCATACCAGTACTCCCTACCTGTGATGGACTATTGGTTTTCATTTTTCTTGACGAGTTACAGAGGTGTACGTGGCCTATAGTGGGCCTGCATGCATGCATACGCACCCTGCCTTTGGACAACCCGTGTACATACGCTGGTTGTTGAAGTATCAATAGCGTGCCTATGTTGAGATTTTTTTTTTTAAAGAGAGGCAGTCATACTCTTCCCTGTTAGAAGTCACGCTTCTCAGGGGTTTTCTTGATCTAGTCCTGGTCTCTATTATAGAAGTCTTTAGCCTAGGTTTGACTTCAGCATAGCTTTTTCTTATCAAAATATTTCTTGTGTTTTCTTTGATAGGGTTTTTAGACAAGTTTGTGAGTCTGTTTTGATCTTCCTGTTTGGTATTGTCAGTGACTCCCTGCGATCTGTGTTTGGGCCTGAATTCATTTCTTGGTCTTGACTTGTCGTCATTTTTCCCTTTTTTTCTTTAGAAGAAAAAAAAATAATTCATTTTTAAATTCTTGTTTTGAAGCGTAAAACAATAAAAAAAAATTCTTTCACTTCTTTGTTTGGTAAAGTAGTTTAGTCTAGTTGTTTCATTTACCACGGAAAAAGAATGTTTTCTTAAGTTCTTTACTTGAATACTTATGACATTAAGTAGGTCRTAGTCGAGCGAAATCTTGTTCTGAGTTTTTCTTTTCAAAGATCTGAGAAAAGTAGTTACGAAAAGTTTGGTTAAAGAGTTTAAATTGGAAAATCTTTATTTGTGAAGAAAGAAGTAGTTTTGTTTTGAGTTTCATCTTATGATCTTCTATTTCTTCTCTTAAAGAACATCACTGGTTTCATTTCCGTTCCTGTTGACTTAAGACAACCACTAAAATTAACTCTTAATTAAAATTTATTAGAGTTTGTGTTTCAAGGGTCCATCAATTTAGTCTAGGCTAGAACCTTGATTTAGGATTGGAGAGGAAACTCTTCAAGGCTACAAAAACAAACATAAGAGTCTGAGCTAGGGAGTGCTTGAAAGCCCAGTAACCCTGGAAGTTATCCGGGACCCCCCTCTAACACAGTGGCTAAACACGAGGTCGCGTGCGGAAAGGTAGCGGAGATAACCCCTCCAAAGCCGGACCAACCGTAGTGGGGAACGCATATAAAGGGCTTATCTTTGGATTATGTTGATCACATTTTCCACATAGCTTCATGGGTCTCGAATCCATTCGAGGTCCTCAGTCATCTTCCAGAGAACTTTCTTTCGATACCCTTGATAGGTTTTGGGCTTGATACCCTACTCATTGCGGTCCACCCGACTATCGACTGTACCCACCTGGTGACTGTTCGTGTGCTGGCAACCTAGTTGCCTTTATCTTAGTGAATTACACAGGTGACTGCGAGGGTATACCACGGTACCTAGGGAAGACATCAGGCCACGCTTTGAAAAGTATACCCGGAGGGTGCTTCTGTATTCGAGTTTGACTTGCACTGGTACGTTTCTCTAGTGTTGGTTGTTGTAATTGTCGTTCCAACTAGCTAGTGATCTGCTTGTCTTATCTCATACGAACATTTTCTAGTGTGTGTTGGTTTTTAAATGATTACAGAAAGCCCTAGTTTGTCTTTGAAATTCTCACACAGTGGAGGATCAGGATCTTCGCCCGACGTGAAGGATTTTTGGCTTTCCGCCACTTGATATTGAGCCACCCCCACCACCACTAAGGAGAAAACTAGATCAACAAGGGTATTTTGAGGCGATCGGGTTACAGGAAACTTTTCCCAACTCATCTCTGAGAGGAGAAAATTTGATTCCAGAGGAACCAACCATTTATAAACTCAGAGTGGAAGCTCTTGGTCTGTATAACCCTCCAGTCACTAATCTATCAGTGCCCATCGTCGTACAGGTTCAACCTTATGAACGTCAGGTATTGTCACAAGTAGCGATGGAAAAAAATGCTACTACTTCTTCAAGGAATACTCATATTTCCTCTATGGCTATCACTACAAGGGGTGTTCTGCCTCCTAACCAACTGTCGTCGGCTTGGGCCACTATGGTATTGACTACCTCTACCTCGGGAAATGGTCTGATTTCGTCTATGGCGGCGATCACTGCTCCTTTCACCTAGAGTGTGACAAGNAAATTCTTTCACTTCTTTGTTTGGTAAAGTAGTTTAGTCTAGTTGTTTCATTTACCACGGAAAAAGAATGTTTTCTTAAGTTCTTTACTTGAATACTTATGACATTAAGTAGGTCATAGTCGAGCGAAATCTTGTTCTGAGTTTTTCTTTTCAAAGATCTGAGAAAAGTAGTTACGAAAAGTTTGGTTAAAGAGTTTAAATTGGAAAATCTTTATTTGTGAAGAAAGAAGTAGTTTTGTTTTGAGTTTCATCTTATGCTCTTCTATTTCTTCTCTTAAAGAACATCACTGGTTTCATTTCCATTCCTGTTGACTTAAGACAACCACTAAAATTAACTCTTAATTAAAATTTATTAGAGTTTGTGTTTGAAGGGTCCATCAATTTAGTCTAGGCTAGAGCCTTGATTTAGGATTGGAGAGGAAACTCTTCAAGGCTACAAAAACAAACATAAGAGTCTGAGCTAGGGGGTGCTTGAAAGCCCAGTAACCCTGGAAGTTATCCGGGACCCCCCTCTAACACAGAGGCTAAACACGAGGTCGCGTGCGGAAAGGTAGCGGAGATAACCCCTCCAAAGCCGGACCAACCGTAGTGGGGAACGCATATAAAGGGCTTATCTTTGGATTATGTTGATCAAATTTTCCACATAGCTTCATGGGTCTCGAATCCATTTGAGGTCCTCAGTCATCTTCCAGAGCACTTTCTTTCGATACCCTTGATAGGTTTCGGGCTTGATACCCTGCTCATTGCGGTCCACCCGACTATCGACTGTACCCACCTGGTGACTGTTCGTGTGCTGGCAACCTAGTTGCCTTTATCTTAGTGAATTACACAGGTGACTGCGAGGGTATACCACGGTACCTAGGGAAGACATCAGGCCACGCTTTGAAAAGTATACCCGGAGGGTGCTTCTGTATTCGAGTTTGACTTGCACTGGTACGTTTCTCTAGTGTTGGTTGTTGTAATTGTCGTTCCAACTAGCTAGTGATCTGCTTGTCTTATCTCATACGAACATTTTCTAGTGTGTGTTGGTTTTTAAATGATTACAGAAAGCCCTAGTTTGTCTTTGAAATTCTCACACAGTGGAGGATCAGGATCTTCGCCCGACGTGAAGGATTTTTGGCTTTCCGCCACTTGATATTGAGCCACCCCCACCACCACTAAGGAGAAAACTAGATCAACAAGGGTATTTTGAGGCGATCGGGTTACAGGAAACTTTTCCCAACTCATCTCTGAGAGGAGAAAATTTGATTCCAGAGGAACCAACCATTTATAAACTCAGAGTGGAAGCTCTTGGTCTGTATAACCCTCCAGTCACTAATCTATCAGTGCCCATCGTCGTACAGGTTCAACCTTATGAACGTCAGGTATTGTCACAAGTAGCGATGGAAAAAAATGCTACTACTTCTTCAAGGAATACTCATATTTCCTCTATGGCTATCACTACAAGGGGTGTTCTGCCTCCTAACCAACTGTCGTCGGCTTGGGCCACTATGGTATTGACTACCTCTACCTCGGGAAATGGTCTGATTTCGTCTATGGCGGCGATCACTGCTCCTTTCACCTAGAGTGTGACAAGMCCTCCATTCTCATACGGGATGCCTGGCTTCGGTACGAGAACTATACTTTCCTACTCCACTCTACAGACTTTATGTCTCGGGGTAGGGAGCTCCAACACTCCTTTGCAAGAATCCATGGGGTGCACTTCATCTCCCTATAACTTTTTCCCTTACGGAGGGGGTCATATACCTCCTTCGTCCCCTTCGCTCGGCGGTGCTCACCAACATTCCGTCGGTCCGAACATAAACTATAGTTCGTTTGGAGCAGGGAGTCAAGGACTTCCTTCTTATAGCATGCTAGTAGGTTCGACACCGTTCTCTTTTTTCGACGCATTTGGTAACAACGCATTCTCGTCAGTTGTCGTCTCGGTCGGGGGGAACCCCGGTTATGGACAACAAAATCCTATGCAGGGTACTATTCCTGCACAGGGGGCAAACTTAGGAATTCCTTCCTCATAAGGACCTTGGAATCCATGGTAGGGATCAATTCCCTTGTCAGGGATGTCGACTGGGGGCAACCCCTTCCATAGCCAATGGAACCCTAAGCAAGGCTCAACACCTATGCCCGTCGGATCGGCAGGTGGAAACCCTTCCCAAAATCCTTGGAATGTGACACAAGCCCATCCCTTTTCATCCTATTACGGGATTCAGCCGATGAAATCTCAACAAGAATAGAATTCGTACACAGGTCACGACTATGGTTATTACTAGAACCCTAGCCAACAACCTAACTTTTCCAGGCTCCTTTTTCCCTGGTTATAATTAACAACCCAAATTACCATTTCTTGAAACTCTGCACTTGCCAGACTTGATAAGGTTATTAAACGACCCGATTTGTCATGATCCGTGTTGGCCTCCCATGCCGACCAAGTTTCCTTCGGAAATTCCAAATTTAGAGGCTAATCCTAACGAAAATCCAGGTGATCATGTGACTACCTTCCATCTATGGTGCTCGTCCAACTCTTTGAGAGATGACTCCATCTAGTTGTGTTTGTTTCAACGCACTCTCATCGGGAATGCTGTGAAATGGTACATTGAGCTCGACCGCTCAAGATACTCTTCCTTTGGCGAATTGGCAATGGATTTCTTAAACCATTTCCAATTACTTGTGAGATACGACGCCGACAACGAATTGCTGGCCAACTTTGAGCAGACAAAAGCGGACCATATCTTAGATCACATCCAAGAATGGAGATGCCAGAAGAGTTTGATAAAAGTTCCAGTCCCACCAGCATTCCTGCTTGAGTGGTTCCTTAAGTATTTGGTACCCCAGTTATATAAATACGTCGCAACCTCGGGGGTATTTTCAGAGGAAGAAGCGATAATGAAAGCTCAACAACTAGAGTTGATTTACTCTCAATCTGGTTTACTTTACAAAGTTTTTCTAGATGCACCATGGTTGATACTTGACAAGACCAGACAAAGATCTGGACCACATGCCGATGGTATTGTTGGTTCAACACAAATGAAACGCACTGACCAACTGTCAAATAAATTGCAACAATTATCGATACAACAGACAACATCTAACCAGACCACTGGTTCGACTGTTCCCCCTACCCAAAATTCAGATGTACATAGTGTGCAATCGACAAACCCAAAGGCTACCCAACAGCCTGAAGGAAAGAATAAAGAACAAAAGAAGGGTAACAGGGATAAGAAACCTACCGATAATGTTGGCAGGGGAAACACTAAAAAGAAGAATTCGAAGTATTCATGTAATCTTTGCAAGGAAGAACACCCGACTCACCAGTGCCCTAGGCTTGCGGAGGGCCAGAAGTTATTGGCACATCAGCAGCCTGTCGTGTTAACGAACACATTTCCACATGGGAAAAATTTAACTCAAGCCTCTTCGAGCGCGGAAGGGGGAAGTCAAGGATCCCCTTCGTCTATGAGTAATCCTTCATCCACGAATGTGTACATGATGAAAGGTAGCGTTGACATAAAAACTAGGACACGTGACTACGGAATCCCAAACACCTATGAGAAGGGTAAAGAAGACAAAAACCCATCTTTTCCTCTCCATATTGAGAACATGTTGGGAGAAACAATGACACACATCCCAAAAGGTGCATTCAAGAAAGATTCCCACAACCCAAATGCAAGGGCCGCTCAAAACTACTCTGTGGTGGAGGATTTGTCACAAACCCCTTGTGCAATGTCTACTTTGGAAGTCTTATAGAGTTTCCCTTCCCAAAGAAAGGATCTATTAGCTGCCTTAGGATCTGCTGAGACTTGTAATCTGGGAACAATCATGCTTGATATGACCAACTTAAAACATCATCTTCCTTACCACGTAGTGTTTCAGATAATAGTGGCTTACACCACTAAAACTTTTACTCAAAACATTTTCCGCACGGTGGTTCATGAGGGCACCTCGACATGCGTGATGTCTTTGGCATGTTGGATGGCCATTGGCCAACCCATTTTTTCTCTGTCACCTACTCTCCTTACCTCTTTCTAAGTTCATTCATTTCGACCACATGGAATCATCCCCTCGTTTCCCATGCAGTTAGGGGGGAAGACCGTGTGCATCGAGGTTGAAGTGGTCAATGCGTCTCTTGACTACAATATCTTGTTAGGAAGGAGTTGGACCTACGCTATGCAAGCAATGGTCGCGACAGTTTTTCGGGTCTTATTGTTTCCACATGAGGGCCAGATCGTGTCCATTGATCAATTATCCTTCTCTTGTCCTGACCCTTCATCGGGGATATCAACAGTCTCGATGATTGATAACCCTCAGCCCGACATCATCAACATAGGGGTTGGTTTGTGCCCACCTTTGATGGGTACATTCGATTACCCACCTTCGACCAACAATTTCCACTGCATATCGGCTGTCCCCGACCGCTGTAGGGATAAAATATTTCAAATCTTGTCATTTCGCACGACTTATTTTAATGATCTATGGACTCTTCCTTCCCCATCAACTATGATGGAAGGGACAGGGCACCATGGCATGGCCATGCCTTTGTCCACGACAGAAGTTGCATACTCTATAGTTCAGCAAGATTCCGTCGGCCCTAATCCAACTCCTTCATAAGAGTTAGATCTAGTACTTGCACCTACTTGGGATCAAGGTTCCCTCACCTATACTGATTCTTTAGAATCAGTATTTCCCTCAGATGAGGAAATTATTGAGGCAATGACTAGTTCGGACATACCCTGGGATGATCTTCATCATAGATCTTACTTCCTCCCAGAGTTAAGAAGAATTGAAGTAGCGGAATTCACTCTGACTATGACTGGAGATAAGGCTTGTCCTATCGATCCTTTGGATACGCACGTTGTTTACGCTAAAGAAAATATGGAAACCATTGCTCAAACTATACCTATTGATATCTCCAGAATCCCTGGCGTCGTGGAGAATATTTTCGTCGGAGTAGACTGCTCCCCCGAGGAGATTTGAATCTACACAGATTTATTTAAAGAATTTCACAACGTGTTTTCTTGGTCTTACGAGGAAATGCCAGGCATAGATCCAAGAATCGTTGAACATGAAATCATGACACATCCTGATGCTAAGTCGATCCGGTAGAAGCTTCGTCCAGTCAATCCTAGGAAAGCAACAACTATTATGGTTGAAGTAGAGAAACTACTCCAAGATGGTTTTATCTACCCTGTCCAATTGACTCAATGGGTGTCAAATCCCATTCTGGTCAAAAAAAAATAGGGTACGATTCGTGTATGTACGGACTTTAGTGATTTGAACAAGGCATGTCCAAAGGATAATTTCCTCACACCATTTATTGACCAGATAGTCAATGAATGCGTAGGTTGCGAAGCCTTTTATTTCATGGATGGTTTTTCTGGATACAATCAAATACAGATCAAGCCCGAAGACCAACAAAAAATCGCTTTCATCTGTCCTTGGGGTACATTCTCTTATTAGAAGATGCCTTTTGGTATGAAAAATGTTGGAGCTACATTTTAGCGGGCCATGTCTTTTTCTTTATATGATCTCAAACACATATTCGAGGCTTATATCGATGATTTAGCATCACGATCTCGCAAGAGAGTTGATCATCCCGCACACCTCCGACTTATCTTTGAGCGATGTCACTACTACCAGATACGCTTGAATCCAAACAAATGTAGTTTTTGCCTCACATCAAGTCGTATGCATGGTTTCATAGTTTTAACAACAAGGATCATGGTCGATCCTCTAAAGGTTGAGGCGATAGTTTAGTTTCCTCCCCCGTGCACAGTTCCTCAACTTCAGAGTCTACAGGGAAAAACAAAATTTTTACGGCATTTCATCGCAAACTATGCTGAGATCACAAAGGGTTTTATGCGTTTACTGAAGAAGGATGTTCCTTTTCATTGGGATGAATCCGCTCAGTTCTCTTTCGAAGCGTTGAAATGTGCCCTCACATCTACCCCTCTGTTGCGGCCACCCAATTATAATAAATATTTCTTATTGTACTTGACCGCTGTGGAATCGACCATCAGTATGGTCTTGGTTCAGGAGGATGATTTGCTCTCAGAATATGTGATTTATTACCTGAGCCGAGGCCTGGTCGAAATGGAACTCAATCATACCCACGTTGAAAAGCTTGTGTTGGGAGCAGTTCATGTTGTCCAACGGTTATGTCATTATATCTTGTTTCGCATGACCACCGTCATTGTTGTTGTGAATCCGTTTCAATATGTGTTGACATGACGTGTAATTGGCGGAAAGATAGGTAGATGGATAATTATCGTCCAGGAATTCGACTTGGAATTTGTTTCGGGGAAATCCAAAAAGTCGTTGGTCTTTGCGGAACTCATTTCAGAACTTTCGGTTGGATCAGGTGATGTTATACTTGAAGAGTCGCCTATCAAAGGAGACATGTTTTTGATCGCATCTTCAGACCCCTGGTACGGAGATATACTAGTCTACCTCCAGACTTTGAAGTGCCCTACCTCTTCTTCTCATGATGAGTGTCACCGTATACACCATCAGGCCAAGAACTATCTCATACTTGAGGACACTCTGTATCGTCGAGGTGTAGACTACATCCTTCATCGGTGTCTCACTCATGAAGAAGCAGAAATCGTTCTTAAAGATTGCCACACTGGAGCATGTGGTGGTCACTTGTCTGGGTTGGAAACAACCCAAAAGATTCTATGGGATGGAAGCAGTCTTTCCTATAGAGTGTCAAAACCCCTCTCTGAAATTCGCAGTACAGTTATTGCCAGACACTTCATCACTTGAAGTGTGTTTATTATATCTTGAGTAGTGTCGGGATGCAGCCTTGGCTAACGAGGCTCACAAAAAAAAATTCAAGTGTCATTATGATCGGTCCGTCCGTCCTAGGATTTTCTCCAAAGGAGACCTTGTCCTAGTCTATGGCCAAGATAAGGACCCCATGGGGGCATGCAAGTTCAAACCCATGTGGTTCAGACCTTTCATCGTGAAGGAGGTTCTAAAGAAGGGTGCTTATCATCTGGTGGAATTTGAGGGAAATGCTTTGGCGGAGCCTAGAAATGGGCTCTACCTCAAGAAGTATTACTCGTAGGTAGGTCACCTTGGGTGAATTCTTGTAACATATGTATAGTCTTATACATTTTCTTTTTAGTTTTTGTCTTTTTGGTTTTATGGACGTGTCGTTTTTTATGTCATATTTTTCACTGTGGTAGATGTCAAGTGAATCAGAGGTGTTCCTTGGTTTTTCATACAGTGCTAACTGACACACTTGGAGGCTTGCTTCCGCAGCTTGAATGATTTTCACACCTCAAGGCTAGTTGCTATCTTCAGGAGGTATCTGTTTAGGTGACACCAAAAACAATGTCATCGAATACAACACAATTTTAGAGTTGTTTCGTGACACTTTGTCGCATGGTATCTCTTACCTCCGGGTCTACTTAGACGCTCAGCTAGTTGTGTCTCAGTTAAATGGGGTTTACCGCGTTTACGATCCTACACTACACCGACGGTTCTTTAGGGTACATCTCTTAGAACGAAGATTTGATTACATTACGTATATCCATGTTCCTAGGAGATTGAATCAAATAACAGATACTTTAGCTAATCATGTATTAGATTGACATATTGCACACATGTAAGAAAAAGCACACACACATGTAAATACATTTGTAAAATAGATGTAATCCATAAAATGTAAAAAGATGTAGATATCCATATATATATCAAAAATATCAGAGTACAAGTGTGGGCGCAAGCGCCTCAAAAATATGTCCAGTAAGAGTCACAGGGCTTATGCCATTAAAAATATATGAAAAGTGCTCTTGGCATGTAAGTAGTCTAGCCTAGCTAAGGGAGGGGCTTGTTGGCCCTACCGTAGTGAACAACAATGTTTTCCAAATGCCAGAAGAGCTGGACCCAGGTCTGTGGCACCCCAACTACATGAGGTTGCATCGACGGTGGGAGATCCTAGATCTCTGCCATAGGGATTGTACGAGTGAGTGCGGTAAGGTTCCACTCTACCCGTCTCAATACCCTCTCAGCCTCTCTAGCTAGAGGCCCCCCTACTGCTGTTGCTATTCCGGTGGCTCCAGCTGGTCCTGCCTCTGGTCGAGGATGATGCCTAGTCCTCGAGAAGTCTGCTAGACGCACTAGTCCCACGTCTGTACATAACAGATACATAAGTGTCAGATACTCTGGTATACAAAAAAATGATATATATAAAACGACATAAAAATTAAATAACTTTAAAGAGAAAATTTACCCATCTCCCCTCGCTCCGCTTCAGGAGGTAAAGGCATGTCAGGATCCCTAGAAAAATTGATCCCGACATAGGGGTATTCCTCTATTATCGGAATATGTTGTTCCAACCAGTCAAAAAACTTGTCATCGAAAGCCTCGATGGTCCTCCCTGCCCCCTGTCGCAAAAACGACGTCGTCCATCTGCATAGCGCTGGGAGAGAGGCCTCGTGCCCTCATATAGTCTCTCGAGGACTGAGACTGGGTACCCTCTCGAAGAAAAAGGAACACAAAATGGTCCCAAACCAGAAGTTTTGGTGCTCCTGTATCTAACACTCTGTTAGTTGTCTCTTCATGCAATCCAACATGGTGGTACTCCAGTAAAAAATCCATGCATTTAAGCACTACACTTCACATTGCATGTGCACTTGGGAGGCCTGATGTAAAGCTGCAGATCCAATGATCTGCCCAATGAGTAGAACTATCACTTTGAGTGATAGGTTTTTGATCTTATGTATAGGCACATGAGAACCTACTTTCTCAGTACCAACCTCGCAATGGAGTCCAATCAACTCCTCAATGTTGTGAGGCCCAGGGGGAAAAGTACGTAAGTTGACTGGGTCCCCTCTCCTCGAGAGACCAGTCAGGAAGTAAATATCTTCAATCGTTGGAGTCAACAACTTCCCCTCTAGCATTAATGCCTCTGCGTCAAGATGCCAGTAATCTATCAATGCATTTGGCAACTTGGGTTGTGCCCTCATAAAAAGACACTGGAAGAACTTTAGCAACCCACATTGCAAAAAAACAACGATAGCAACAGGGTCCTCGAAGACCAAAAAATTAAT
>JZKD02S2404163.1:0-13571 GCA_000966675.3 Picea glauca | reverse complement strand
CGCGCAAAATATTTGATGAGTTGATCTAAAAATGTTACACAGAATACTAGAGACTATAACCTAACCAACACATTTTTTCTCACTGAATTTGGATCTGTTATGAAGAAGTTATGACATTTTTACCCGAAACACCTGATTTTGACTAGTTTCAGGACTGGCCACTGTTACACGTCAAAATTACTCACTTCGATAGTGTCGCAAGTGTCATCATTACAAGTGTCGCAAGTGTCACATTTTTCTCAAAAGTGTCAGGGAAGCATACTGCCATGATGCCTATGTCATGCCTATAACGACACAAGGAGGACATTTGACACATGTCAAACACTTGATTTGGAAGAGGAGGAATGGTTAACTGGAGTTATGAACCTCCTGCCATCTGAAAGAAGCCAAAAAACTGAGTTTTTGGAGGAGAGAACCCCCCTATACCTCGTTTAGGAGCACTGACACCCCCCCTTACACTGCCTGGGAGTGCTATAGCGCTCTGACAACCCCTCTGAGGGAGCGTTGGCACCCCCCTAAAGCCTACTGGGGAGCATTATAGCCCCCCTTTTGAGGGAGCGCTTCCTATTCTGGGCAGTAGTTAGTTTGTTGAGATGAATGGGGGAAGGATCCCTTCAATCCTTGAAGGTAATAGGATTTGAATCCCTAGTCAAGCCATGATCTAAGGGATGATCCCTAACTGAAGGAGGAAAATTCTCAACTTACCCCAAGGATATCTCAAGTGGTTAGGCCTCTCCAAGGCTATATAAGAAGGGTTTCTTATGGTGAAAAGGGGGAAGGATTGGAAGCAAGAAACCTATGATCTCATAGGAAAGTCACAACAGAGTGAATAACAATCAACAAAGCCATCATCATTCTGATCGCGGATCTTTTGAGCAAGGGTTAGATAAGGACGACTTGGCAGAACTGTCGCACTCCATCTATGGTCGTAAGTAACGTTCTTGTCCTCATTAATATGATTTGCTTGGCCTGTTTATTTCTAATTCATGTTGGATATCACATGAATTTGTCTCTAAGTAGATAGGTCTATTTTGAACTAATATTGATAGAGTAGGAAGGTGGTTGTACTTTCGTTTGCCTATAGGACTCATTAAGAAGTGAAAGATTGGAGCTCAACTCGGAGCGTGCAGGGACAAACACCGGTAAAAGGTACATCTTTCCTCCTTTCTCCTCATGCATTAGTTTGTATAGACCTAAAAGGAAGTTAGTGACCATGATAAGCACTTTCTGTCTTGAGAGTTAAGAGTCTAGCTCTCAAGAGGAGATCTGTTTGTCCGCAGGGAGATTTTCCTTCAACAGAAACTGACGACTCCACTGGGGATCGAATCAAAAATTTTGATTTTAATTTTTTCCTCATAGACCTTGTCTTACCCTTTTTTGTTTTCAAACCTTGTTCACCCCATATGTTCGATTTCATATGTTGATTGACTCTTAACCCCATCACATTCAACTTGCTTGTCAAAATTTGACAGAAATTTTGGGTTTTTGGACCTTTTTCTGAGTTTTAGGACTCTAGTGCTTCCCTACCTTGTTAGAAGGGCACCAAAACTCCCTTAAGGCGTTGGAAAGAGATTTATAATGCCTTGGTGTCCCTTACACTAAATCGCCAACCCCTTTTTGCAAAAAGTCTTTTCAAAAATTCCATTTTTTGATATCCAAACCCTGTTTTTTCACTTGTTGAGGTTCTTTGTGATTCAATGCTTCTTATTATTTAAACTTTGACATCCTTCCTTCTGAGAAATAAGCACTTTGTTGTTTAGATTTGGTGGCCTTCTTCATTATTTTTGAGTTTTTGTTGTTGAGAGATTGAAACCAATCCGCTTCTTTCTTCTCTCCTATTCGACTGAGCGAGAACTCTGGTGAAGGGCATCATAAGTCTGTGAATGGTATCACTTGGTTTTTGAGGTCATCATTCTTGAACATCTCTTTTTTTGTGAATTGTTTGATTTTTCTTTGTTATCTTTTGTTTTCTGTTTGCTTCTTGTTTCAATCATAGCAAGAGGGTGTGTGTCATTTGTGCGAAATCTGCTTATACTTGTCCGAATCTCCTTGATCTGAAAGGGTAGTTGGTAGGAGAAGTCTTTGAATTGAATTAATCATCGTTCGCATACAAACGACAAAAAATATATTTTAGTGATTGGTTTGCATATTAGAAGGCATTTTTGATTTTTTTTTAGCATTGCATTAGATTCGATTGAGAACCAATTGATTTGAGGACGTTTCATATTAGTGTTTGAAAGTGAAAACGACTCTTTCTCTTTCCCTTAGATAGGTGTTCATTGAAAATAAATGATTTATTATCATCTTTCATGCATCTTTTTTGGAATTGAGTCCTCATTCCATCAGTTTCACTTTCGTGCACCCTTTGAGTAAAGAACAACTGTAAAACAAATGCTAATTAAAAATTATCTAGAACATTTTTGTTTTTAGGATCTTCCACCAACAGTAGACTAGGGTTAGAACTTTGGATTAGGCTGTGAGTACAAATCTCCAAAGTTTTCAAAAAAAACATTAGAATCCTAAGCTAGGGAGAGTCAAATCCAATTGTCGTATTGGTTTTCTGGGATCCCCGTCTCACACAGGGGTTACGCACGAGGTCGCATTCGGGTGAATTACAGATATTATCCCTCCGTGGTTCAACTGTTTGTAGTGGTCGAATCGTATATTGGGGTTCACTTGAAGGTATACCCACAATTATGTGTGGGAGCCTTTAGGTTGATTTCAGACTTGTTATCCTACCCATACATTTCGGATCAGACTGTCAACTGTACCCGCCCAGGGACTCACTGCGAATTGGTATATTTAGTTGCCATAATCTCTAGGCACTTACACAAGGTGACGGTGAAGGGAAGTCTCACTGTACCTGGAACAGACATTGGTCAAACTCACTTGGGCTCCTTGGAGGGTAAATCCACAATTACTGCGTGGAAGCTTGCACCAAGGTGAAAATCCGTTAAGAAGGTCACCATTGTAACTGTTCCACCATATCCTAGCCCCTTCTTGACTTGATCGCGCGACGTTGGATTTCATCACCAACTAGTATGATTATTGAGAGAAGTTTTGTTTTCTTGGTTGATTCCTAGATTTTATTAGCGTATGTTGTTTCTTTTCGTTAGTTGGCCCTAGATTTTCAGTGTGTTCTGTTATTCTCCACAATTGAGCCCATAGACGATCAAGGTCTTCGCCGATCACATAGGATGCAAGGGCTTCCTCCAGAAGACTATCAACCCTTACCTCCTAACCCTCCAGAAGACAACTACCGTAGAGAGGTAGAAAATCAATCTGACGCTGGAAGTGTTATTGCTCCTCCATTAGATAACCCGGAAGACGCTTTGGTTACGGTTGAAAATCCCACTACATCTGTGTCGGTAACCCCTCTCGAACCACTTTTAGTTCATTTAGACTCCCTTGGGAATGTCATAGACGAAGAGGTCCCACGATTACCGAAGAGGATTTTTACCGAAACATATATGGGATCCATAGAACCAATCTTTGGTGATGAATATAGGACTCCTGTTTGTCCTAGCACCGCAGTAAACACCAATCCCACACCTGCTCATTCTATATGGAGGACTTCATCGGGACACGATCTGCATGAACATTTCAAATCCTTTCGACAACCGTTTCATCCTCATGACCCTCCTAGTGAAACAGGACCATCCGATCAAACCATGAATCACCCAGTAGATCAGGTTGTTAACCCTACTGTTACACCAGCACAAGTCCATCCTAATGCTGGACTCATCACCTCTACTCATATCCAAATCACTTCATTCTCTACCCCTGCTTCTATGAGTTTTTACTCTACAGCGCCACATGTTTCACAAAATCCTGTTGGGACATCTTCTCACCCGAGAACGCAGACCCCTGCTGGCCAAACACAACTGACTAGAGGGAAACCACCATCCAACGAAACTTTTCCTCCTGGAGGACTACCTTTCCATGGAGGGCCTACCCCTCCCCGGGGACAACCCCCTTTTCATACTCCTCCTGAAGGGAAACCTTCGTTTTCCAGTCATACCCCAGTCATAAATCCACCGTTGGGAGGGGGGCAACCCTCATTTGCTGGAAACCCTACACAATCCAAAGGAGTATCTTCAAGAGTCACTTTTACTCAACCCCACATTGGGGGGCACTCATATAATAACCCACTAGGAGGAGTATCCAATCCTGTTMCTTCCAGAACATCTTACGGACAATGTTATCCGGGYGGCATCCCAAACACCACCTGGAGTTCTYTGGGACCACAGTCTTATCCTCCTCATGGGTCTAATGTGTATCCACCTYYGAGATCTACTCCTTACCATTCTCAAGGGAAAAATGTTTATTCTCCTCACGGGCAAGCAAATCACTCAGCCTATAATGCTCAAAACCCACCGTGTTATGCCAATGTTTCTCATCCATCATCAAATCCTTATTATCCTGGCCAGCAACAACCGTATGTAGGAGGACCTACTGGTTACAACTATCCACCTAACCTAGTTTATGGTCCTACTGGTGTTCCTATGCCGCACCAGTATCATTTGCAAATTAACCGACAACTACCTTTCCTTGTGACTCTGGATCTCCCAGACTTGTCTCGGTTAACTAATGATCCTATTTCTCATTCACCGGTTTGGCCAATCATTCCAGCTAAACTTCCTTTTTATATTCCGAAATTTGTCGAAAACACTGGAGAAGATCCAAACAACCATGTGATGACTTTCCATTTGTGGTGTTCATCAAACTCCCTCATGGATGATTCTGTACGCTTGCGTCTTTTCCAACGAACACTTACCGGTTCGGCAGCAAAGTGTTATATTGAACTACCACGTGCTTCTTTTCATGATTTCAATTCTCTTGCCATGTCTTTCCTCATACACTTTCAACTACCTATTCGCTACGAGACGGGTATTGAACTCTTGACCTCCCTTCGTCAAACTAACTCCATGCATATCTCTGACCATATTCATGAGTGGAGGTGACGATGAAGGATGATCAAGGAAGTCATTCCTGACATGCTATTAGCAGAATGGTTTACTAAATCACTGTTACCCCCAATCACTCGCGATGTCACTATGGGTGGTGCGGTCACAAAGGAACAAGCCATCGCTTGGGCTCAGTATTTAGATTTGGTTTATTCCCAATCTGGTACTTTGTATGATTTGCTTCTGAATGTTGCTTGAGCTAATACCGATCCTTCTAAGCCATCATCTTCATCTCATGCAGATGGTGTTATCGGTTTTGTCAAAACTCAATCTATCTCCCAATCGCTCACACTCTCCTCTACCTCCCCCCAAAATCAGATCTCTGAGATGAATGCAATTCAATCTGCCCCTTCACAACAGTCCGGAGGTAAGAAGAAGACCAAGAATAAATCAAAAAATAACAATGAACAACCAAAAAATCAAACACCTGCTACCGAAAAGAAAACACAACGGAAGCTGAAATTCTTGTGTATCATTTGTGATGACGATCACTACACTCAAGACTGTCCACTTCGCAATGAAGTGGCCAAAATTTTCCAAGGAAAGTCACAACCCGCTGTGCTTACTCAGCCTTTTCCACAACAACAATCCATGGTTGCTCAAACCCCCTCTTCTGGGGGTAGTTCTAGTGATCCTCATGATGAGGCCTCATCGAGTGCACATATTTATATGTTTAATGGGATCAATTTAACCACTCTCTCTAATACATATGACACACCAGGTAACCCTGACAAAGGAAAAGACACTAATGGTACCGGTACTTTACCAGATCCATCATCGTCCTCCGTTAGTCGTCCATCGGTTAATCCTCTATCTAGACCACTTCAGATTGAGAAACCCACATTTGACTCTATCTTACGCCCTCCTAAGAGCACTATCCGCAAAGCTACCTTTAATCCTAGTTCACATGCCGCCCAGAACTACAACATTGTTGAAGATTTGGCTCAAGCACCGTGTGCTATGTCTAGGTTAGAAGTTCTACAACACTGCCCCAGTCAACGTAAAATGCTCTTGGCCACCCTTGGCGCTGTAGATCCTGAGTCATCCAACCATATCATGTTTAACCTGGATAATTATGTTTCTCGACTCTCCCACCAACTTGCTTTCCAAGTTGACGTTGTTGTTCACAACCAACAAATCCACTGAACTATTTTGGATGAGGGAGCCTTGACTTGTGTTATGTCTTTAGCGTGTTGGAAAGGTTTAAAATCACCAGCACTCAACAAATCCCCAACGATGTTACGTGCCTTCGATGGGCGAGGTTTTCATCCCCATGGGATTTTACAGTCCTTGCCTATCCAATTGGGTGGCAAAACTATTACCATTGACGTTGAGGTGGTTGATGCTCCCCTCGATTACAACTTGTTACTTGGAAGAAGTTGGTTTTATGCTATGACTTTCGTTGCCTCATTGGTCTTTCTATGTGTACAATTTCCTCATCAGGGCAAGATTGTCATTGTTGATCAGTTGGATTTCTATACACCCGATGCTTGTGCTCCTGCTACCAACAATATTCCTTTCTTGGGAGACCACAAGATCACGTATGAAAGTGTTGGTGTTGGCTTGTTAAAATATTCCAGCCTCATGGGTACCTTCCCTACACCACTTCCACCAACTACACATCATATTTCCACCGTCGATATGATTTCAACTGCAGCTTATCAATCTTTGGAATCATTTGACCCTTGGATTGTACCTTGTCCATTGGAATTCGATGCACTATGTGACACCATGCCACTTAGTCCAGTCGAAACATCATACATTTCTATCCAATCCGTTTCTCCCTCGTCGGATAACCAACATCTTTTGGTGCCTGATGTTTCCTCGATGCAATCACGGTTGAGTTCCTTGTCGTCTACAATCGACTGCATTTCCCCAATTTTTCCTTTTGATGAATCTATTCCGGAAATGTTTCGCATTGACAAGTTACCTTGGGATAATAACCGTCACCAATCCTCTTTTCTTCCCCCTCGTGAAGAAATTCGGGCAGATATACAGTCTATCTCCCCTCCTGATATCAATTTTCTATCATCTCCCATGCTTTCAACTTTCGATGATCTGGATCCGGTAGTAGACATGGTGATTTCCTCGGTAGGATTATTGGAACCTGATCTCCTTACTCCTATCGTGACCCTCGACATGTGTTCCTTCCCAAGTGATTATATTCCATCCAGCGAAGATCTCCTGGAGGCCATGACCGATTTTTGTCCCTTGACATGGTGTCCTTCTAGAGCATTATCCTCTTGGAAGCCATGATCAAGAAGAGACCATGAGCATAGTTTCTCTTCTCTGTAAGAAGCTCGTTAAAAAATGAAATAAAGGCCTTGAAAATAGTTCTTTTCCTGTGTCAAGCTCGTTAAAAAATGAAACAGTCACCTCTCTTGAACCTTCTTTTCATCCACCCTTCTTATTTTTCTCATCGAGTAGAGAAATTGGTGACAACCTCAAAGTCGGTGCATGAATTGAAGCTTGGAGGGAATGTCTCCATCCTTTCATGATCTTTCTGGAGTTAAGCCACTAGCTCTCAAGCTGGGGGCATACTAAGCTTAGTCTTTGTTCTTTCTCGTGCTCGTAAATACATGAGAATGCATCCGGGTAAACTTTTATCTCTTTTTCGGACCTGTATGGATACACGAAAAAGGAACCCCTTGGAGTCTCCTTTAAGCTCTTTTCAGACTCTCAAAACATTAAAAGATTTCCGAGTGACCTTGCTTCCTTTCCCACTCGTTAAAAGGTTTGAAAGGGAATCTTTCGAGTGATAATTTATCTCCTTTTTGGCCTCGCGAGACTAACATTACAAAAAAGGACAACATTGGAGTCATCTTTAAGTTCTTTTCAGACTCTCTAAACATGAAAAGATTACCGAACGACCTTGTTCTCTTCACGCTCGTTAAAGTATTTAAAGAAAACGTCTATTGAGTGATAGTTTATCTCTTTTTTGGTCTCATCAGACTACTTTATGAAAAAGGAACTGAGAGAGTTCTCTTTTAAGTGTTTTTCTAGACTCTTTAATCATGAAAAACCTTCGAGTTTTCTGTCTTTGGACTCGTTAAAACAAACATCGACAGGCCCATACGGGACTGAACCCTTACTTCTTCTAGTTTGTTAAACAAAGGAAGAGGAACTTACCGAAGGTGAGTTATATCGATCATGTGTTACCCTCCTCGAGCTCGTTAAATTAAAAAAAAAAAAANGTATGTAGGAGGACCTACTGGTTACAACTATCCACCTAACCTAGTTTATGGTCCTACTGGTGTTCCTATGCCGCACCAGTATCATTTGCAAATTAACCGACAACTACCTTTCCTTGTGACTCTGGATCTCCCAGACTTGTCTCGGTTAACTAATGATCCTATTTCTCATTCACCGGTTTGGCCAATCATTCCAGCTAAACTTCCTTTTTATATTCCGAAATTTGTCGAAAACACTGGAGAAGATCCAAACAACCATGTGATGACTTTCCATTTGTGGTGTTCATCAAACTCCCTCATGGATGATTCTGTACGCTTGCGTCTTTTCCAACGAACACTTACCGGTTCGGCAGCAAAGTGTTATATTGAACTACCACGTGCTTCTTTTCATGATTTCAATTCTCTTGCCATGTCTTTCCTCATACACTTTCAACTACCTATTCGCTACGAGACGGGTATTGAACTCTTGACCTCCCTTCGTCAAACTAACTCCATGCATATCTCTGACCATATTCATGAGTGGAGGTGACGATGAAGGATGATCAAGGAAGTCATTCCTGACATGCTATTAGCAGAATGGTTTACTAAATCACTGTTACCCCCAATCACTCGCGATGTCACTATGGGTGGTGCGGTCACAAAGGAACAAGCCATCGCTTGGGCTCAGTATTTAGATTTGGTTTATTCCCAATCTGGTACTTTGTATGATTTGCTTCTGAATGTTGCTTGAGCTAATACCGATCCTTCTAAGCCATCATCTTCATCTCATGCAGATGGTGTTATCGGTTTTGTCAAAACTCAATCTATCTCCCAATCGCTCACACTCTCCTCTACCTCCCCCCAAAATCAGATCTCTGAGATGAATGCAATTCAATCTGCCCCTTCACAACAGTCCGGAGGTAAGAAGAAGACCAAGAATAAATCAAAAAATAACAATGAACAACCAAAAAATCAAACACCTGCTACCGAAAAGAAAACACAACGGAAGCTGAAATTCTTGTGTATCATTTGTGATGACGATCACTACACTCAAGACTGTCCACTTCGCAATGAAGTGGCCAAAATTTTCCAAGGAAAGTCACAACCCGCTGTGCTTACTCAGCCTTTTCCACAACAACAATCCATGGTTGCTCAAACCCCCTCTTCTGGGGGTAGTTCTAGTGATCCTCATGATGAGGCCTCATCGAGTGCACATATTTATATGTTTAATGGGATCAATTTAACCACTCTCTCTAATACATATGACACACCAGGTAACCCTGACAAAGGAAAAGACACTAATGGTACCGGTACTTTACCAGATCCATCATCGTCCTCCGTTAGTCGTCCATCGGTTAATCCTCTATCTAGACCACTTCAGATTGAGAAACCCACATTTGACTCTATCTTACGCCCTCCTAAGAGCACTATCCGCAAAGCTACCTTTAATCCTAGTTCACATGCCGCCCAGAACTACAACATTGTTGAAGATTTGGCTCAAGCACCGTGTGCTATGTCTAGGTTAGAAGTTCTACAACACTGCCCCAGTCAACGTAAAATGCTCTTGGCCACCCTTGGCGCTGTAGATCCTGAGTCATCCAACCATATCATGTTTAACCTGGATAATTATGTTTCTCGACTCTCCCACCAACTTGCTTTCCAAGTTGACGTTGTTGTTCACAACCAACAAATCCACTGAACTATTTTGGATGAGGGAGCCTTGACTTGTGTTATGTCTTTAGCGTGTTGGAAAGGTTTAAAATCACCAGCACTCAACAAATCCCCAACGATGTTACGTGCCTTCGATGGGCGAGGTTTTCATCCCCATGGGATTTTACAGTCCTTGCCTATCCAATTGGGTGGCAAAACTATTACCATTGACGTTGAGGTGGTTGATGCTCCCCTCGATTACAACTTGTTACTTGGAAGAAGTTGGTTTTATGCTATGACTTTCGTTGCCTCATTGGTCTTTCTATGTGTACAATTTCCTCATCAGGGCAAGATTGTCATTGTTGATCAGTTGGATTTCTATACACCCGATGCTTGTGCTCCTGCTACCAACAATATTCCTTTCTTGGGAGACCACAAGATCACGTATGAAAGTGTTGGTGTTGGCTTGTTAAAATATTCCAGCCTCATGGGTACCTTCCCTACACCACTTCCACCAACTACACATCATATTTCCACCGTCGATATGATTTCAACTGCAGCTTATCAATCTTTGGAATCATTTGACCCTTGGATTGTACCTTGTCCATTGGAATTCGATGCACTATGTGACACCATGCCACTTAGTCCAGTCGAAACATCATACATTTCTATCCAATCCGTTTCTCCCTCGTCGGATAACCAACATCTTTTGGTGCCTGATGTTTCCTCGATGCAATCACGGTTGAGTTCCTTGTCGTCTACAATCGACTGCATTTCCCCAATTTTTCCTTTTGATGAATCTATTCCAGAAATGTTTCGCATTGACAAGTTACCTTGGGATAATAACCATCACCAATCCTCTTTTCTTCCCCCTCGTGAAGAAATTTGGGCAGATATACAGTCTATCTCCCCTCCTGATATCAATTTTCGATCATCTCCCATGCTTTCAACTTTCGATGATCTGGATCCAGTAGTAGACATGGTGATTTCTTCGGTAGGATTATTGGAACCTGATCTCCTTACTCCTATCGTGACCCTCGACATGTGTTCCTTCTCGAGTGATTATATTCCATCCAGCGAAGATCTCCTGGAGGCCATGACCGATTTTTGTCCCTTGACATGGTGTCCTTCTAGAGCATTATCCTCTTGGAAGCCATGATCAAGAAGAGGCCATGAGCACAGTTTCTCTTCTCTGTAAGAAGCTCGTTAAAAAATGAAATAAAGGCCTTGAAAATAGTTCTTTTCCTGTGTCAAGCTCGTTAAAAAATGAAACAGTCACCACTCTTGAACCTTCTTTTCATCCACCCTTCTTCTTTTTCTCATCGAGTAGAGAAATTGGTGACAACCTCAAAGTCGGTGCATGAATTGAAGCTTGGAGGGAATGTCTCCATCCTTTCATGATCTTTCTGGAGTTAAGCCACTAGCTCTCAAGCTGGGGGCATACTAAGCTTAGTCTTTGTTCTTTCTCGTGCTCGTAAATACATGAGAATGCATCCGGGTAAACTTTTATCTCTTTTTCGGACCTGTATGGATACACGAAAAAGGAACCCCTTGGAGTCTCCTTTAAGCTCTTTTCAGACTCTCAAAACATTAAAAGATTTCCGAGTGACCTTGCTTCCTTTCCCACTCGTTAAAAGGTTTGAAAGGGAATCTTTCGAGTGATAATTTATCTCCTTTTTGGCCTCGCGAGACTAACATTACAAAAAAGGACAACATTGGAGTCATCTTTAAGTTCTTTTCAGACTCTCTAAACATGAAAAGATTACCGAACGACCTTGTTCTCTTCACGCTCGTTAAAGTATTTAAAGAAAACGTCTATTGAGTGATAGTTTATCTCTTTTTTGGTCTCATCAGACTACTTTATGAAAAAGGAACTGAGAGAGTTCTCTTTTAAGTGTTTTTCTAGACTCTTTAATCATGAAAAACCTTCGAGTTTTCTGTCTTTGGACTCGTTAAAACAAACATCGACAGGCCCATACGGGACTGAACCCTTACTTCTTCTAGTTTGTTAAACAAAGGAAGAGGAACTTACCGAAGGTGAGTTATATCGATCATGTGTTACCCTCCTCGAGCTCGTTAAATTAAAAAAAAAAAAANTTGATCACCCAAGCATAGGTATGCCTGCCTTGGGTTCGAAACATGTCATAATATTTGTTGGATGTTTGTGTGCAGTTTCTGTCAGGTTCTCTGTGTCTATACCCTTGCTTGAAATTCTACAAAGCATTTTAGTTATCAGTTCTCATCTTCTAACTTCATACTTTGGGGGGAAATCTGTTACACATCAAAATTACTCACCTCGATAGTGTCGCAAGTGTCACAAGTGTCAAGGAAGCATACTACCATGATGCCTATGTCATGCCTATAACGATGCAAGGAGGACACTTGTCACATGTCAAACACTTGATTTGGAAGAGGAGGAATGGTTAACTGGAGTTATGAACCTCTTGCCATCTGAAAGAAGCCAAAAAAATGAGTTTTTGGAGGAGAGCGCCCCCCTATACCTCCTTTAGGAGCACTGGAGCCCCCCCTTACACTGCCTGGGAGCACTATAGTGCTCTGACATCCCCTCTGAGGGAGAACTAGTGGGTTTTGGAGCACTGGCGCCCCCCTAAAGCCTACTAGGGAGTGTTATAGCACCCTGATGCCCCTTTTGAGGGAGCGCTACCTATTCTGGGTAGTATTTAGTTTGTTGAGATGAATGGGGGAAGGATCCCTTCAATCCCTAAAGGCATTTGGATTCGAATCCCTAGTCAAGCCATGATCTAAGGGATGATCTCTAACTGAAGGAGGAAAATCCTCAACTTACCCCAAGGATATCTCAAGTGGTTAGGCCTCTCGAAGGCTATATAAGCAGGGTTTCTTATGGTGAAAAGGGGGAAGGATTGGAAGCAAGAAACCTATGATTTCATAGGAAAGTCACAGCAGAGTGAAGAAAAATTGGTGAAGCCATCATCATTCTGATCGTGGATCTTTCGAGCAAGGGTTAAACAAGGAGGACTTGGTAGAACTGTCGCACTCCATCTACGGCTGTAAGTAACGTTCTTGTCCTCATTAATATGATTTTCTTGGTTTGTTTCTTTCTAATTCATGTTGGATATCACATGAATTTGTCTCTAAGTAGATAGGTCTATTTCAGACTAATCTTGATAGAGTAGGAAGGTTGTTGTACTTTCGTTTGTCTACAGGACTCATCGAGGAGCGAAAGATTGGAGCTCAACTCGGAGCATGCAGGGACAAACACTAGTAGAAGGTATGTCTTTCCTCCTTTCTCCTCATGCATTAGTTTGTATAGACCTAAAAGGAATTCAGTGACCATGATAAGCACTTTCTGTCTTGAGAGATAAGAATCTAGCTCTCAAGAGGAGATATGCCTATCCACAGGGAGATTTTCCTTCAACAGCCACAAACCCTATTTTCCACGGAGTGTAACTCCAAAAATACAATGACCCACAAGCTGAATGTTTTACCACAGATACTTGGATATGTTTTCTCACTTGCATAGAAATTTTAGGATATGAATCATTATAGAAAAAAAGTTATATAGAAAATGGTGAGATGACCTGTAAATAACATACCTTGGAAAGCAACATCAAAAGAATTTATCCTTCCTTGCATTTCGGCCTTCTTTTCTTCACTTTCCTCAGAATTTCGTCTTAGATATCCTTGGTTACCTCAGACACATATAGATATTCAATATGCTCAAGTGTGATTCAAATGAGAGAGCCTTGCCTCTTATTTATACTCTCCAAGTAACTTTCTTAAAAACATCTTCTAGGTCACTTGG
>JZKD02S2404162.1:1109231-1126008 GCA_000966675.3 Picea glauca | reverse complement strand
CTTGGTAAAATTAATGTCCCGGAATAATTTGAAATCAATGAATATATATTGTGCGGAGTGAAATTGTGCTATCATATGAACAAGAGGCCCTTAAAATTCAAATTGGTCCTTGTTAGGCTTGCAGTGATGGAATTTAAAAAAAACTTTCTTTTGTTTCCTTCACTTTTAAAAAAAATAAGTGATTTAACATCCTTTAATAATTTAATGTAATGCACTTGGACAATATCAATATTAAATATTAATAATTTAGTATTTGAAAATTATTTTTTTAGATAAAGTGAGATAGGATGACCATCCCTACACAATTGCAATCTTGAACCCGCCAGTCATGGAGTCTCGTCGATTTGTATGTCGCAGAACTCCAAGTGTTGTTTGGAGGACACCAGACAATAAAAGTGCAATGTTGAGCCACGCAGTCTGCAAGTACGCCTGTCAATTTGTATATCGCGGAAGTCTGGGTGCTATTTGTAGGACATGGAACAATAGAGGCTCAATTTTCAGACCGCCAGGCCGAGAACCTGCGATCCAAAAAGTGCCTAAGTATGGAATGAGGGATCCACATATTATACTTTATAAAAGTACATGTTTACTATGTATTGCTCGTTTGTTGTAAAACTTTTATATCACTCGCCCGACCAGATTGTACAAACTTTCTCGTCTAATTAAAGTTTGCAATATCAATCTTTAATATTAATAATTTAGTATTGAAAATGATGTTTTTAGATATATTAGATAGTTGATAGGGATTACCATCCATAAACAATGGAAAACTTGAACCCGCCAACCCTCAAGTCCATCTGTCAATTTGTATATCGCGGAACTCCGAGTGCTATTTGGAGGAGACGGAACAATGAAAGTGCAATGTTGACCCAACCAAACCGCAAGTCCGCAGTGTTGTTTGGAGGACACTGGACAATAAAAGTGCAATGTTGAGCCAAGCAGTCCGCAAGTTTGCCTGTCAATTTGTATATCGCAGAAGTCTGGGTGCTATTTGTAGGACACAAAACAATAGAGGCTCAATTTTCAGCCCGCCAGGCCAAGAACCCGCGATCCAAAAAGTGCCTAAGTATGGAATGAGGGATCCACATATTATACTTTATAAAAGTACATGTTTATTATGTATTGCTCGTTTGTCGAAAAACTTTTATATCACTCACCCGACCAGATTCTACAAACTTTCTCGTCTAATTAAATTTTGCAATATAAATATTTAATATTAATAATTTAGTATTGAAAATAATGTTTTGAGATATGTTAGATAGTTTATAGGGATTACCATACGTAAAAAATGGCAAACTCGAACCCGCCATCCCTCTAGTCCATCTATTAATCTGTATATCGCGGAACTCTAAGTGCTATTTGGAGGACACAAAACAATGAAAGTGCAATGTTGAGCCAGCCAGCCCGCAGGTCCGCTTGTCAATTTGTATATCGTAGAATTGTAGATGCTATTTGTAGAGCGCGGAACAATAGAGGCCCAATTTTCAGCCCACCAACCCAAGAGCACCCGATCCAAAAAAGTGGCTAAATATGGAATTAATACGGAATTGGTATGGGACAATAAAAGTGTAATGTTGAGCCAACCAGATCGCAAGTACGCCTATCAATTTTTATATCACGAAAGTCTGGGTGCTATTTGTAGGAGACTGAACAATAGAGGCTCAATTTTCAGCCCCCTAGTCCAAGAACCCATGATCCAAAAAGTGCCTAAGTATAGAATGAGGGATCCGCATATGGTCTATAAAATCTCATGTCCATACTTTATAAAGGTACATGTTTACTATGTATTGCTCATTTGTCGGAAAATTTTTATATCGCTTGTCCGACCAGATTGTACAAACTTTCTCGTCTAATTAAATTCTACAATATCAATATTTAATATTAATAATTTAGTATTGAAAATAATGTTTTTAGATATGTTAGATAGTTGATAGTGATTGTCATCCGTAAACAATGGCAAACTTGAACACGCCAGCCCTTGAGTCCATCTGTCAATCTGTATATCACGGAAATTCGAGTGCTATTTGGAGGACACAAAACAATGAAAGTGCAATGTTGAGCCAACCAGTCCACAGGTCCGCTTGTCAATTTGTATATCACGGAATTGTGGGTTCTATTTGTAGAGCGTGAAACAATAGAGGCCCAATTTTCATCCCACTAGCCTGAGAGCCCCCGATCGAAAAAAGTGGCTAAATATGGAATTAATACGGAATCGCTACGGGGAAATAAAAGTGCAATGTTCAACCAACCAGCCCGCAAATCCGCATGTCAATTTGTATATCGTGGAAATCTGGGTGCTATTTGTAGGACATAGAACAATAGAGGCTCAATTTTCATCTCGCCAGGATGAGAACCCTCCATCCAAAAAGTGCCTAAGTATGGAATGAGGGATCTGCATATGCTCTATAAAATGTCATGTCCATAATTTATAAAAGTACATGTTTACTATGTATTGCTCGTTTGTCGAAATTTTTTTATATTGCTCACCCGACCAGATTGTACAAACTTTCTCGTCTAATTAAATTCTGCAATATCAATATTTAATATTAATAATTTAGTATTGAAAATAATGTTTTTAGATATGTTAAATAGTTGATAGGGATTGCCATCCGTAATTAATGGAAAACTTGAACCCACCATCTCTCAAGTCCATCTTTCAATCTGTATATCACGGAACTCCGAGTGCTATTTGGAGGACACAGAACAATGAAAGTGCAATGTTGAGCCAACCAGCCTGCAGGTCCTCTTGTGAATTTGTATATCGTGGAATTGTGGGTGCTATTTGTAGAGCGTGAAACAATAGACGCCCAATTTTCAACCCACCAGCCCAAGAGCCCCCAATCCAAAAAAGTGGCTAAATATGGAATGGAGGATCCGTACATGCTCTATAAAAACTTCATGTCCATAGTTTATAAGAGTACATACTTAGTATGTATTACTTGTTTTTCGGAAAACTTGTAGGTGCGGGAGTTGGAGGATTCACGACTTCAGATTTCACTTACTTTTATATCACCAGCCCGGTCGACCGCTTCCCTATTTAATATTGTAATAAACGAATATAAATTGGTCCAAGTCCAATTGTGTTATGAAATGAATACGAGGCCCTTAAAATTCAAATAGCTAGCAAGTCTGCTTGTCAATTTGTATATCGCGGAAATGTGGGTGCTATTTGTAGGACACGGAACAACAGTGGGCCAATTTTGAACCCGACAACCCGTTGTCCAAATAGTGGCTAAGTATGGAATGAGGGATCCGTACATGCTCTATAAAATCTCATGTCCATAGTTTTTATAAGTACATCTTTAATATGTACTACTTGTTTCCTCTGAATCCTATTTAGAAGACATAGAACAATAGCATTGCAATGTTGAGTGACCCAGTCCGCAACTTTGGCTATCAATTTGTATATCGCGGGACTCTGGGTGCTATTTGTAGGATACATAGCAATAGAGTCCCAGCTTTGAGCCCGCCAGACTGAGAACTCACAATAAAAAAAGTGGCCAAGTATGAAATGCAGGATCCGTACAAACTCTATAAGAACCTCATGTCCATACCTTGTAAGAGTTCATACTTAGTATGTGTTAGTCGTTTTTCGGAAAACTTCTACCTGCGGAAGTTGGCGGGTTCACGACTTGAGGTTTCAATTACTTTTAGATCACCAACCCGACTGACCGCTTCTCCGTTTGATATTGTAAGAAACGAATGTAAATTGGACCAAGCCCAATTGTGCTATTACATCAACACGAGGCCCTTAAAATTGAAATAGTCTGCAAATCCGCTTGTCAATTTGTATATCGTGGAACTCTGGGTGCTATTTGCAGGGCATGGAACAATAGAGCCCCAATTTTGAGCCTGCTAACCTGTGAGGCCATTGGTAGTGTTACATAGTTCATAGGGATCACCATTCGTAAACACTCGCAAGGTTGGGCCCGCCAGCCCTAGATTCCATCTGTGAATTTGTATATGGTGGAACTTCGAGTGTTCTTTGAACGACACAGAACAATAGAAATGCAATGTTGAGTAACCCAACCCGCAAGACCGCCTGCCAATTTGTATATCGCGGAACTCTTGGGTGCTATTTGTAGCTAACGGAACAATAGAGGCCCAGTTTTGAGCTCGCTAGCCCAAGTACCCGCGATCCAAAGATTGGCTTAAGTATGGAATGCGGGAACAATACATACTCTATAAAATCTCATGTTCGTACTTTATAAAAATAGATTTTATGCATTGCTCATTCTTTTCGAAAACATTCTTGGTAAGGAAGTTGGTGGATTCAAATATTCAGATTTTAGTTACTTTTATATCAACAGCCCGACCGACCGACCACTTCCCTGTTTCATATTGTACAGACCTCCTTATCTAATTAAATTGTACAATATCAATATTTAATATTAATAATTTAGTATTCAAAAGAATGTCTTTAGATAATGTCCAATAGTTAATAGGGATTAGCATCCGTAAACAATCGCGCGCTCGAGGCCGCCAGTCCTGGAGTTTGTCTGTCAATTTGTATATCATGAAACCTAGAGTACCGTTTGTATGAAAAGAAACGAAAGGTGTGCAATTTTGAACGAGCCACCCCGCAGGTCCACTGGCCAATTTGTATATCGTGGAATTCTGAATGCTATTTGTAGGCCAGGGAACAATGGATTCCCAATTTAGAGCCCACCCATACGAGAACCCGCGATTCAAAAAGTGGCTAAGTACATATTTAGTGTGTATTACTTGTTTTTCTGAAATTTTCTAGTTTCTCTTTTCTCTATGTTTTTCTTTTTTGAAACATGGGTTCCTGCATAGGTGGCTTTAACATTGCGTTTCCATTGTTCTACCACCTGCAACTAGTACCTATAATTCTGCGATTTACAAATTTTCAAACAAACCCCCCTTCATCTAGCATACTTTCTCTTTGTGTTTGCTTGTTCCTTTTTCCCAATTCTCTTGCTTTTATATACAGAACCCCAGGTTCATAAATATACAAATTTCCCTCTCGCCATTGCGCTTCTGTTGTTCCCCTGTGCACAAACAACAACCGAAATTCCACGACATACAAATTGACGGTCGATATATGTCACTGAGATGCAATATGACCATCGGCCCTTCACGTCTCTTGGGTATATCTTCTATCATTTTTCTTTTGTAACCTACCCGAACGCTTTCCATACTTAGGTATCTCTTGGAATCGGTTTCCCGGGTTAGTCACTGCCTTGCCGCAATTCTCCATCACCGCTGCCTTCGTACTTGCTTCCATATATGCAATAATTAATCTTTAATGCTAGTAGTTCATCCCGCAGGAACCGGTAAGATTTTTATTAATGTCTGGAAGTCCGGAGAAGATTTGTCATTACTACGAATTAAACTAATATTTGTGCACAAGTATGTTATCCTTTCCAAGTATTCATTTCAAACACAATGCAATCTGTTTTTTGTGCGCCGGCGAGTTGGCGCTTTTAAGAAATTTCTAATTCTTAATCTCTCTTCATTGTCACTGCGACCTTCGCACTTTTTTCTAATTCTACAATTAGTGAGTTGTGATGGTGACAACTCATTCCGCACGAACCCTGGAGATTGTCATTGATCAGGGAAAGGCTCGAGAAGATATTTCATTGATACGCATTAAACCATAATTTGTGGAGGGTTATATTATCCCTCCCCGATTTTCATTTCAAACATCGTCTCAAGAAAACGGAAATTCTTAATAAATTGTGGCATCAGTTTTGTCCAGCCATAGTAAACACATTGGGGCATAATGGCCAGAGGTTCCATTATTCCAAGGCATATTTGTACTACTCATCTCCCTCCGCTCAGGAGCAAAAAAGCAGATGGTCCCTTGGCACACCGAGAGATATATTTCAAGCCAAAGAATTCCAAGGCAACCCTGCCTGCTCAGAGAACCTGCCCAGTTGCATTCATGGCTGACGCACAAGTTGATGTCATGAATTATGAGCCGAAAGAAGATGATCTGATGGTCGATGATACAACAATGGATGATGGCAATGCACATAATATTCCCACTCTTTCGCCCAAATTGAAATCAACCATAATGGACAGAACTTCCCTGCTCAATGATGGTGGTCCTATCAACACCAAAAGGAGTTTCAGAAAAGAAACTGACGGTAAACGCAATAGCCACTTTGCAGCGCGAAAGTAGGAATTCCAGAATTCCAAATTAGTCCATTCTGGGCGAAAGATTTTCACTGTAAAGCAATGATATGTTGATTCTCCCAGAGATATATTTCAAGCCAAAAAATTATTGATTAACATCTTCAGGAATCAGGTCCAAAACTCTCACTGTTGCAAGGCATTTTTCTACTAGTCGTCTCCTTCCACCCAGAATGGACTAATTTGGGACTCTGGAATTGCACGCACAACCTGTGCTCCTAAATTTTTTTGGACTATGCAGAGGCAGTTTTATCTAAGGGCTATTACATTTGCCCCGCAACGTTTTTCCTCTTCTTCCTCATGGGAAGCTTCTGAAAACTATCAATTTCATCACAGGATGATTCATCGAGGAGAAAATTGCGAGGATATTGCATACTGTGGATCCCGTGCCTATGTTTGTCGCAGATACATTCAATGTTTTGGCCCGAAGAACTGGGTCCAATTTCTAAGGATAGATGTACAATACTGGGTGTTTTTCTTATTTTTTTACATGGATTTTCTATTAAAAAATTTGCCTTTGACTCTTCCTTGCTGCTTCTTTTCTGGATTTAACACATGTTATCATTGGCATGGTTCGATGCTCTCGTACTTCTTCAATATTGTGTTTACTTAGGTTATTTTTTCTAATATGGAACATCTAACAATTATATGACAATGTACTGTGCCAATCCACCAACCTTTTATGCAAACAAAAAATGGATTACATAGTTTCAAACCAACATTCAATTCTATTCGTAATGCAGATAGAACATAGCAATACCAGTGTACAATGTTGCAGCAAAAGCGTTATCAAGTTTTAATGTTAACAACCCATAATACAAGAAGTTTAATACTCGAGTTAATATGTTGTAGTCATGGGACAATATATCAAGAACACAGTTACACCCACACATTCCAATAAAATCTAATCTTCAACAAAGCATTTGCTGGCAACTAGTAGAAAATGAAGTTTAGTAGTTAAGTTAATATATTACAGTCATGGAAGAATGTATCAAGAACTACAATGCACTTAATATTTTATAAATTACTATAAATCTTGGTACAATTGCAATAAAATCTAATATTCAACAATGCATTTGCGGGCGATTAGTAGAAAATGATGGTTTTGCAACAATGGGGCTTCTTTGAAACCAATTCGCTCGTACGAAAAATGCCTTCCACCTTTCTATTTTCCCACTCTTTTGTTCCCTCTAGTTTCTCTTCCTGGTTACTTAATCGTTTTTTTCCCGAAAATGCCTTGTTGCGCGGCTTGCTAGATTCATGCGTTTCCAACGACTGCTTCCACTTTATTTAAATTGACCCTACCACATTTGCGGCACATAAGCTATATTAAAGGGCAACACATTTCCTCTATAGTTCTATGTCCTGCAAACAACACCCACAGTTCCGCACTATACAAATTGACAGCCGAACTTGTCAGTTGGCTCGCTAATAGAATGCCTCGGAGTTCCACGATATACAAATTAACAAATGAAGCATAAAAGAAAGAACCAAGTAAAATCACGGATCGTATTCCTGGTTCACACTTGCACTCGTGCTCTTTTATCGCGACACCAACCGAACGCTTCCCCATTCCATACCCAAAAACTTCTCTGACCGTGAATTCCTGGTAGGCGAGCTCTAGATTGGAATTTTGTTGATCCATGGCCTGGGAACAGTACCGTCACTTCCGCGATATACATATTTTCAACCGGCCTTAGATCATGCCCTCTTCCATATTATGGTCCACCTATCATGCCCTCTTCCGTGGTATACATTTTGCACTGAAAACTTCCGAGAAATACAATTTAACCACCAGGTCCTCGCATATTTTGTGGAACTATTGTCACCCCCTTTTGAAGCCCATTTTTCTTCTTTCCATACTTCGTCATTTCTTCAAATTTCTTTAGCGGATCGTCGGTTTGGCGAGTTGAAGAAATATTCAGTTCCTAGTCGTTGTTTCTTGTGCCTGCACCCCTTTGCAATTAGCAGTTGCCAATTATATATAAGATCTTATTTCTAGGCATGTAATTAGAAATTTCCCTATTCCATAGTTAGCCACTTTGTTGGAATTATGCAAATATACAAACCGACTGCTGAACTGCCCCATCATGATCTCTTTCGTTTTACACATTTTGCACTCAAAATTTTTGATACATGAAATTTGACCGTGCAACACTCGATTGTCCTGAGTATCCCCGTAACCCTTTTTTTAATCCTGTCCGGTCGCTTTTCAGAGCTTGCCATTCTTTCCTTGCTCTTCGCCATCTCCGACACCTTTTCACTTGCCTATAATAAAAGAAAAAAAAAGTTATATATATATATATATATATATATACATATCTTGTTTCTAAATATGGAATTACTGGCATTTTAATTCTGACAGGTCATCATGCAGGAACTGTATAAATTGTCATTAATGGGTGAAAGGCTCCAGGAGATCTCGTATTGATGCGCATTAAACCAAAATTTGCGGGGGAATTATATTATCCCTTCTGAGTGTTGATTTCAAAATCATGAACTCCCGTTTGCACGTCGTGGCCTTCACACGTTCAAGAAACCTCCAATCCTTAATTGCTCTTTGTCATACCCGCCACCTTCACATTTCTAAATATGCAATAAATAAGATTTACTGCCAACAATTCATCATGCACCACCCATACAGATTGTCATTAATTAGCGAAAGGCTCGAGGAGCTTTCCCATTCAAAAGAATTTAACGAAGATTTAGTGGAGAGTTACATTATCGGCTCTAACTGTTCATTTAAACCATCATCTGCAAAAAACCAACGTTCTCATAAACCTATGGCATCATCTCGACAACACTTATGTGGAGATACAGTCAACATCTTCGAGCGTGAGGACCAGAACTTTCAGTGGTCTAGGGCATATTCTTATTACTCAAGCTCTGTTGCAGAGAACCAAGTAATTTGGACCTCTAGGATTGCTCATGCAGGCTGTGTCCCTGAGGTTTTTGATTGTAAGGACCTGGTCTCTTGGTGCACTGATAAATTTATTTTTGAGAAAAGAATTATTCCACTACAAGATCGCTCTTCTGTTTCTTTGTCACCTCAGGTCTTCTGCCAGATGCTAAAATTGTTGGAGCCAACATTGACGTTCAAAGGAGAATATTGAAAGCTATTTCTAGCACAACATAATAACGGGTTGGACCTCTTGCCCCATTTTTTGGAAAACTCGCTTCTAGTTCATGAAGATATTACAATTACGCAGGTTAGTTCATTTAGAATTCCATTCCGCAAAATTGCCTGGATGTTTACAAGAATAACGGGACAGGAGTCCACAACAACTATTTCCCAGATGGATCTTTATATTTTGTATTTTACAGTCAACGAACAAACCATTTTTTATTGGGGCAGGTTAATTTCCCATGAAATGTGTTCCCAATTGTCAAGCTACAAAAGGGAAAACAAATTTTATATGTCGTCCTATTTAGTTTTTGGAATAGCGCATTCATGTCAGTTTCCACAACTGTCTCTGTCCAAGAATGTCAACTACAAATTTCACCCAGTAACGTTCTGGTACCAGGCCTTGTGGAAGCACAAGGCTTCCCACTATTTTTATGAGGTTTTTAATGGCTTCGTGTCTATTTTCAAATTTTTGTTGTTAGGATAAGATGCTCCCCGCATATCTGAACATGCAACTTGTTTTTTGGACAAGAAGGGGACACTTGAACATTTGGATAATTACAGTGTCATAAGAATTTTTGGCTCCACGGAACAACCTTCTCTCCTTCCATGTCACATTACAGACAGAATGTTTGTTACAGAAGTATCACGTCAATACAACTACTAGTTCCATATGTTCCAAAGGAAGAAAAAAAAAAGTTCATTCCTCTTCCTTGGAAAGTAGGGGAGTTCGTGTTGAAAAACATCAACAAAATTGACGATTTCGCAGCACATTCTACCATCTCCAACCTAAGATATGCTGAAATCATAAGAGGGTTCGACCCCTATAATATTTTTCGACAACATTTACAAACACTTGGCCTCGATAATTATTTTTTAAAAAACCACCTGTCCAAAAACAGAGACAGTGCCGACAACGGTCCTGCCTCTGATGTTGGCAATGTAGACACAATGCAAAGTTGCACTAAATTGTACACGGAACAGGGGAAAGGCCCTGGTGACAAGAGTGTTCAATCCGCAAATACTACTCCAAAAAGTATGACATCCCGGAGCATCGCTCCAATGACCCACCACAATAATAAAGAAACTCAGAGTTCTTCAAATTAAGGAGGAGATAATGACCCTCCTCACTCTAAAATTGATAGTTATCACAAGCTTCCAGTAGAGAAGAAGAGAAAAAAAAAATGTGGGGCAAGCGGAAGAGCCAAAAATTCATAGTGAGAACATGGAACTTGACATTGATATGGATAGCATGATGTGCTTCCTTGATCATCCCAGAGACGCCATCCACCATAGCCATCCAATGGACATATATGTTACCAAATTTGTTTATGAAGATGAATCCTTCTTGTTCCAGAGCATTTTTTTTGATAGCCAGTCCAAAAAATTGACAATTGAGAAAAAAGATGTTAAAAATAAGAAAGGCAAATCTCGTTCAGAGGTTGACCTTGCCAACATGCGTCCATCCCAAATCTGTCAACTTCACACCGCGAGCGGAGAAGCACTTCATGATTCCATTGGAGGAATCGAGACCGAGAATGCCAGACTGAAGGACCGGGTCAAGGAATTGAAAGACAATTTCATTCCTATGACATTTCTTGACAATCCTTTGGCAATAGCCACACCTGGCACCCCTGCAGCCAACGTAAAAGAATCATCCACCCTACTCGCATCCTGTAAAGGATATGTGGAGAATAATATCAAAAAAATAATGGAATTGGTTACCGAGGCATAGAAAAGATCACAAACCATCACTTCCCTTGGAAACAGGACACATAGTTTGCTCGAGCATTTGTAGGCCGAGTTAAAAGATAAAGAAAAATTCTTTTAAAAAACTCTCATTCCTTTTGGCAAGATTGTCAACAATATGACAGAAACAAAAAGAAGAGAAGACGATTTTCCATCCAAAAACTGGATCGGTCAATTGAATGCATGTTGGAAAGAAAAAGTGAAGAACTTGCATCTCATTGTTTAGTCATGTGAACAAGCCATATCGAACAAAGATAAATTATTCACAAGGCTTTCAAATATAGACTTAGTTGGGAAAACCAACGACTCCTAAGACCGCAACTTAATCACAAACTCCTTGCCCTTAACTAGGCAAGAGTTCGATAAATAGGTTGTTATGTTTAAGGCCTTGACTCTAGAAAAAATTTACAGCATCCTTCAATTTGATCAAGCTCACGTCCACGACCGGCTAGTCAAATATGCAGTACAGAACGAGGAAATTCATCAGGCTCTCTCTAATCTTTCTATCGACTTCCGGGAATTAGAAAGCGATATTTTCAACATAAAAATCTGGAATGAGATCAATGTCTCCCCAATGAGAAGCTACATTGAAGAATGGCTTGAAAGACAATTGAAACAGGCCACCGACGAAAGGCAACAGGTAGTTGCCAACATTCCAGCAACCGTCGAGGACATCCTTGAAACCACAGTCGTCGACAACATATATGAAACGACAACCGCAAACAAATATCCAAAGGGCTCATATGTACCCTCACTGTAAAAATACTGATCACATCCTACTTTGTTTATCAACCCAGTTATTCCAGTTTCTTAAATAGAGATGTACAGGCAAACACTTATACCTTTCCATTTATTTTTTTTCTAGGTATTGCACTCTATCTTATTTCCACAATCCTGTTTCTTGTACATATTTCTCTAATGATTCGCGGGAGCCCCAATCCCATTCTACATGAAAAATACATTGAAATTCCGGTTTATATGTAACAGACTTCAATTTTTTTGTATATTTCAAAATATCCAGTAGTATGTAACAAAATTTTATTTGTTGAGATATTTCAAATAAAATGTTTTCTTATCTCCTTTTAAGTTTATGTTTTCATACATTCTTATCTTTCACTAGTTTGTATGACAAATGCATTTAGTTTTTTATATGTTACAGACTTTTATTTTTTTATATATTTCAAAATAAATTGTGCTCTACAATGCAAGCGTCATTTACAAATGCATTTAAATTTTTATATTTCTTATCTCCTTTTAATTTTATGTCTTCATATATTTTTATCTTTCACCAGTCCATATGGCAAATGCATTTAAATTTCCAAATTTATTCTTCCACTTTCAACAAATTTGTAGTTTGTTATATACTTTCAAAAAATATATGTTTGCTATATACTTTCAAAAAATAGATGGTGCTCTGCCTGCCAAGCATCATTTGCTTTTGCCCCATGTTCCGTGATATACATGTTGCACACAACATTTCCATCATATACATTTTGCACCAAGAACTTCGTTTCATTTACAGTACGACCCCATTTTCTACAATTTGCTTTCTAACCTCGTTGGCAAGGACTATGCTGCCACGCGGCCTTGTTTTTTTAGTCTCGAAAAGGCACAAGTCATAGTGTAGAATGCGCCTAAAATGTTTAGGATTTTCTCTCTCTTTGTTTGTTGAGAAGGTGAAATCGTGTCTCAATGAATTAAAGACTTTGCATTATGGTATGTTTATGTGATTTATAATAAGGTGACTAGTTACATTCTTAAGATTTTTAATTTTCTCAAGAGTATGTACTCTTTTAATTATGACTGAGAAATGTTTCTAATATATTTTTCGTAATTTGTATTATTAATTTTTTCTATTTAAAATTTATTATTAATTTCTTGTTTCAGTACCTATTAGTTGTACTTTGAGAGAACAAAAAGAATTCAACACGGGTAGCTATTTGGGACTCCTAAAGAACATAAAATGAATATGCTAGGATGATCGTAAAAACTCAAGATCATAACAATCTAAGACCATTATATATGATTGTTTGAATAATTATTATAATCTCCAATATACACTAATTCTTGATCTTTTTGTGTAGGTTCAATCTAGTTCAAGCAACTATTTTAGTATTTACGTATACAAATTATCCCTTATGTTGGTAGATGATTATAACAATTTGAATGGTGTATAACTATCCCAAATTGTGTAGCATTAGTTTAGCCTTAAGTTCTATTTTCAATTAATTAATTTCAAAAATCCATATTCGAAGCATCCATTTTTTTTATCATGATCATGACAAAAACGATTTTACAATTATTAATAATCCATGTAAGAGTCCAATTTTGAGATAATAACAACTTTATACCGAGGAAGTCATTCTTGGAAATTTATTTGTATATTTTTAAGAAATAATGAAAAACAATTTGTTGAGTAAGAGCATATCCTACAATAAACTACATGCATGTAAGTTAACCCCTTACTCCACTCTTTCCAATTTAAATCCATTACGTACTTTTTAAATTACTTGTACTAGGTTACTAGTTCAACCAAATAGAGATTTTAAGAGTCAAAATCTAGAAAGAATGATTATTATTGTTGGAAACCTAATCCGTTTAGGGTTACGATATTTATCACTTGATGGAAAATGAATAGTCAAGTAATATGAAACATAATTAGAATTCCAAAAGACCTTGGGAGATGAATCCAAAGGTCACATTGATGTATTTATATATGTATCATATTGATGAATAGATGCACATTCACACTTATCCTAATTTGTGTGTCTAACAATGGTATCAAAGCAATATTTTTAGGGCCTAGGGTAGTTGTCCATAACATTTCTTTGGTGTTTCCTTTCTTCTAGTGTGTAGAAACATCCCTCTGTGAGCTATTATCTGATTATTCCTTGCACCCATATGTCCCTTTGAGTAAGTCTTCCATCTAAGCCTTTGGTTACTACTCCCTTTGAGAACCAGCGTTACTTTGCAGTTTCTTATCCATTGTCCCACAGTGAGGAGTTGTCATCCATTTGTGCATCCTAACAATCGATGAGCTACTCTAAAAAATCATCTTCCTATTTTTCTTTATACCTGTTTTATGCTTGGTGTGTTGGATGTATAGACCATCCTGGTATAGTTTTGAGCTTCTACATATATATCTAGGGTTCGATTTCGAGTTCTCTTTATTTCATGTGTCTAACAATGGTATCAATAGACAAGAATATATCTCAGTCACACCGTAGAATTTTCACTCGAGTATTGACACATATTGCAATGAAAAGATTTGCATCTTCTCACCTTGTACCTAACATGGGGGAAAACATCAACAATTGACAGTCATGATTCAAGTTTTGAAGTCCCACGAATCAATCAGTAACAAGCGAGTGTGATTGGTTTTTGGTTTTCCATAAATCACCACTTAGTAGAAGACTTACAACTTCTGTTAGACAATGGTGTGTTGTTTTACTTAAACCACCACTTGGTAGATGACTTTCAACTTTTACTACAAAATAGTTTATGGTCATCTTTAAACCAACATTCGAGAGAACTTCCTGTAACATCCCCAACCACCCATAGGTTGGGCAATGCTACCACTGTGGAACATTCACACACACACACACACACACACACAACATGCATTTTAATCGAAAATTAAAGACATAACACATAATTATTGTTACCATTCAGATTCAAAACAAGATTAACAGTAAATCCGGGTAGACTTTTATCTCTTTTTCAGACCCGCATGGACACACGAAAAAGGAACCCCCTGGAGTCATCTTTAAACTCTTTTTAGACTCTCTAAATATGAAAAGATCGTCGAGTGATCTTGCTTCCTTTCACACTCGTTAAAAGGTTCGAAAGGATGTCTTTAGAGTGGTAGTTTATCTCTTTTTCGGCCTCGTGAGACTAACTGTACGAAAAAGGAACTGAGAGAGTTCTCTTTTAAGTGTTTTTCCAGACTCTATAATCATGAAAAACCTTCGAGTTTTCTATCTTTGGACTTGCTAAAACGAACATTGACAGGCCCGTACGGGACTGAATCCTTACTTCTTCCAGTTCATTAAACAAAGGAAGAGGAACTTACCGAAGGTGAGTTATATCGAGCATGTGTTACCCTCCTCGAGCTCATTAAATTAAAAAGAGGTACTAGTCTATCTGGATGGGGGAAAATTTGAAAGAAGCAAGCCAAGCAGTCTCTTGAGAACATTACCAAGTAATTCTTAGAGTCACCCTTGAACACGACACTTTGTCTTTTTCACACATTATAATCCACTTAACCTCTGCACTGAGCCAATCCTTTGAGTTTATTTCACTCCTTTGGTTCACCTGACGTAAGTCACAGCATCCACTACATCATCAAGTTTTGGTCCATTTCATGTTTCTTCTCTCGTGCCTCAGTGTTCAAAGGAAGTATCCACCTCGAGAGTCGTCCATCACAAATATCTTGTCTCAATACCCATGTCAGTCCATGTTCATTTGATCTACCAATTACATCTCTATGTCCGTTTCGTGTCGTTGATGGGGGATACATTAAGGCCCTCCTTCAACGAGCCTATTCCTGTCGACTTCAACACATTATCCACGAATTAGACTTAGAAACCAGTTAGTACTTTGAGACCTGCATGCCTCAATGGCAAGCCTCCTCACATACGACAGCAGGTTTACACCATTGACTTCTGATCGGATGATTACACGGATGTTCGACTCCAGCTCATCCATTCACATTCGTTGGAATGTACTAGGGTACCTTGGGAATCATTGACATCAATGGTGATCTCCCTCGCGCTTGTTAACAATTTACATCATTGACCGGTAATCAAGTGGTTTCTTCCATGTTCGACATCAGGACATTTATTCACATGGTTAGATTCGTACTACATCGAGATCGGTAAGAAGACCCTGGGTTGAGTGATCACTTTGATATGTACTTTTCCTAGGTTGCGAAGGAGTTTCTCTTGAACAGTGACACATATACTGTTACATAGATCCACTTTGTATTGGTCATGGCTATGTCTTGTCATCTCGTAGATCCACTGTGTATTCTTCGTGGCTACAATCAGTTTAGATCATCAGAGTATAGATCCACACTGTATCCTCGGTGGCTATACTTTTTATCAATACAATTATGGATCTGCAGTGTATTTTATGGCAGCCATATCTTGCAAGTCTTGATCACCCAAGCATAGGTATGCCTACCTTGGGTTTGGAACATGTCATAATATTTGTTGGATGTTTGTGTGCAACTTCTGTCAGGTTCTCCGAGTCTATACCCTTGCTTGAAAGTCTACAAAGCATTTTAGTTATCAGTTCTCATCTTCTAACTTCATACTTTGGGGGGCAATTTGTTACACATCAACATTACTCGCTTTGATAAGTGTCGCATGTTGCTCACAAGTGTCGTAAGTGTCGAGAAAAGAATACTACCATGATACCTATGCCATACTTATGACAACACTAAGGAAACACTTAAAATGCCTCAAACACTTGATTTGAAGGAAGAGAATTGGTTAACTGGAGTTAAGTACCTCTTGCCTCATGAAAGAATCATCGAAACTAAGGTTTTAGAAGAGAGCGCTCCCCTATATCACCCTTAGGAGCGCTGGCGCTCCCCTATAAAGTGCTAGGGAGTGTTATAACACCAAACAACTCTTCTGAGGGAGCGCTATGGATTTTAAGAGCGTTGGCACCCCCTTAAAGCCTATTAGGGAGCGTTATAGCGCTCTGATGGCCTTTTTGAGGGAGCCTGTAAGGTAGCTA
>JZKD02S2404162.1:1079557-1105840 GCA_000966675.3 Picea glauca | reverse complement strand
CCTAAAGATACCTCAAGAGGTTAGGCCTCTCTAAACCTATATAAACAGGCTCTATCATGGTGGAAAGGGGGAAGAATTGGAAGCATGAAACCTATGATCTCATAGGAAACATACAATGAACTAGAGGAGAGTAATCAGTGAAGTTGTTGTCATCCGAATCGTAGATTTTTTGAGCAAGGGTTAGACAAAGGGGACTTGACGAAGCTATCGCACTCGCATCTACAATTGTAAGTTACTTCTGTCATTGTTCTCATCAATATGATGTACTTGGATTGTTTCTTTCTAGTTTGTGTTTAATCTCACATGAACTTGTCTCTGATAGATAGATCTATTTCAAGCTAATATCAATAGAGTAGGAAGTGGTTGTACTATTGTTTGTCTACAGAGCTCATCAAGTAGCGAAAGATTGGAGCTCAACTCAGAGTGTGCAGGGACAAACGCCGATAAAAGGTACTTCTTTTGTCCTTCCTCCTCATGCATTAGTTTGTATAGATCTGAAAGGAAGTCAGTGTCCGCGTTAAGCATTTTATGTCTTAAGAGTTAAGAGTCTAGCTCTCAAGAGGAGATCTGCCTGTCCGCAGGGAGATCTTCCTTCAACAGAAACTGGCAACTCCACTGGGGAATAGCGAATCGAAACTTTTGGTTTTGATTTTTCCCCATAGACCTTGTCTTACCCTCTGATTGTTTTCAGATCTTGTTCACCCCTTTTTGCTTGATTTCATGTGTTGATTGACTCCTTGCCCCATCTCACTTAGCTTGATTGCCAAAATTCGACTGAAATTTTGGATTTTTGGACATTTTCATGAGATTTTAATCCTGGCGCCCCTGTGGATATGTTAACAGAGCGCCAACACTCCCTGAATGTGTTGGATAGAGTGCTATAATGCTTGGTGCCCTTTACACCAGAGCGTCAGCTCTCTTTTGACAAAAAACCTCTCCATAATTGCTTTTTCCAAGGTCTAGTATCTCTGTTTCACTTGTTGATCCTCTCTGTGGGTCAATGCTTCTTCCCACCTAACTTTGACATCCTTCCTTCCGAGGAACAAATACCTTGTTGTTTAGATTTTGTAGCCTTCTTCATTATTTTTTTGAGCTTTTTTGTTGTTGGGAGTTTGAAATCCATGCATTGTTTTTCCTCTCCTTTTTGATTGAGCAAGAAACTCTGGTGAAGGACATCAGAAGTCTACGAATCTCTTCATTTGGTTTTTGTTGAGGTCGTTGTTCTTCAACATCTCTCTTTGTGTGAGATTGTTGATTTTCTGTGTTTTCTTTTTGTTTCTTGTTTTCGATCACAGCAAGAGGGTGTATTGTTTGTACGCAACCTGCTTATGCTTGTATGAGTTTCCTTGATCCAAAAGGATAATTGGCAGGAGAAGTGTCGTTTTGAATTAATCATTATTCGAACACAAACAATAAAAAGACATCTTCATGATTGATTTGCATATTAGAAGACATCTCCAAAAAGTTTTAGCACCACACTGGATTTGATTAGAAAATTTGTTTGAGGACATTCCTTCTTAGTGTTTGTTAGTGAAAATAACTCTCTCTCTCTCCTTTAAATACATATTCATCGAAAATAAATGATTGCTTATCATCTTTGATGCATTTTTTTGGGGATTGAGTCATCATTCCATCCGTTTCACTTCCATGCACCCCTTTTGAGTAAATAACAACTATAAAATGAATGCTAATTAAAAAACTATCTAGAACATTTTCTTTTCTAGGATCCTCCACCAACAGTAGACTAGGATTAGTACTTTGGATTAGGCTGTGAGCATAACTCTCCAAAGTTTCCAAAACAAACATTAGCGTCCTGAGCTAGGGAGAGTCAAATCCAATTGTCGTATACGTCTGTTTGGGATCCCCCTCTCACAAATGGGTTATGCACGAGGTCGCACTCGGGAAAGCTACAGAGATTATCCCTCCATGGTTTGACTGATTGTAGTAGTTAGATCGTATTATGGGGATCGCTTAAAGGTATACCCACAATGTTGAGTGGAATCCTTTCAAGTTGATTTCAGGCTAGATACCCTGCCCGTACGTTCGGACTGGACTGTCGATTGTACCCGCCCAAGGGCTGACTGTGAATTGGTAACCTTAGTGGCCATAATATTTAGGGTCTTACACAAGGTGACAGTGAAGGGAAGTCTCACTGTACCTAGAAAATACATTGGTCAAACTCACTCGGGCTCCTTGGAGGGTAAATCCACAATTACTATGCGGAAGCTTGCACCAAGGTGAAAGTCCATTAAGCAGGTCGCCATTGTAACTGTTTCACCATATCCTCGCCCCTTCTTGACTTGATCATGTGATGTTGGATTTCATCACCAACTAGTACGGTCATCGAGAGAAGGTTTTGTTTGCTTGGTTGTGATTCCTAGATTCTATTAGTGTATGCTGCTTCTTTTCGGTAGTTGGCCATAGTTTTTTTTCACCGACTCTTTTTCACCAACATCGACCCTCCACGCCGTTCACGGAGGCTACAGGGACTTCCTATAGAAAATATGGAAGAGAATGCCCCTTTACCCCCTCATTCTATGGAGGAATATCCTCAACAGAGCGAGGTTCACGACACTATAACCTCCCAAGAAGAAGTTCCCACCTCTTTAGAGAATTTTCAAATTCTTTTAGAGTCTCTGGAGGCTTTCCACATTCCGGAGGGATATGAGAGACGTGTTCTCCAAATAAATTCAACCGGTGAATTTGTCGTCATCAATCCTTCTAACGTCCCAAATGGGTCTCATTCAAACCCTCTAGTTGACGACCCCTTTTGGACCGCAGACATTGTTCGAAGTCCACCGCGCATGGTGCAGGATATTTATGGAACAGGAATAGGTGTCGACGTGCCTATCACCTACACTGTACCCTTAAACCATTTTACCAGTACTACCGTTTTTTCAACCACACCGTCCGTTGATCCAAACACATCGTCCGTTGGCCCAAGGTCCACTTTTTCTCTCCAGACGACCCACTCTACAATGGTCCCTCACGTCCCGACTATTCCCACCGATAATGTGGTGGTTAGCCAAGATACAATTGGCACACCACTAACACCTAGACCTTCATCATCACTCCCTTTTGGGTACATAGCACTGAATTCTTCCACTGTCACTACTACCCAAGTTATGCCTGGAAGTTCTATATCTATACAATGACCTGGAGGGACCGGTCTTGGTGGCTTTAATCCGTTAAGCAGCACTGTTCAGTCGTTTACGTCTGGTTCCCAAATTTTTGGAAGTCCACCTCAAGCTGGGGGGCATCCTCCCACCAAAGGACAAATTCCATTTGGAGGGCACCCTCATGCTAGGGGGAAACCTCAATCCGGAGCCTACCATCAACCGTATGGACAAAATGTGTCTACCACACCCAATCCATGGAATATCCCTTTTCCAGGAAACCCACAGTTCTCGAGGGGACGCAATCCTCAAGCTCCACAACAACCTCTTCCCCCTCAAGAGACTCATCTATATCATCCTTATTGACAAATGCCAAATCTGTCTTATAATCCTCAAAACCCATCTGGTTATCCTCCGCTCGCACATGTTTCTCGAACCCCCTCAAATCCTGTGTACCCTGGTCAACACCAACCTTATACAAGAGGACCCACTGGTTACAATTATCCACCTAACCCAGTGTATGGTCCTACTGGTGTTCCTATGCCAGACCAGTATTACCCACAGGTTAACCAACAACTACCTTTCCTAGTGACTCTAGACCTCCCAGACTTGTCTCGGTTAACGAATGATCCTATTTTTCATTCTTCAGTTTGGGCAGCTATTCCAGCTAGACTTCCTTATGATATTCCAAAATTCGACGGAAAGTCCGGAGAAGACCCAAACAACCACATGATGACTTTCCATTTGTGGTGTTCATCCAACTCCCTCATGGACAATTCTATACGTTTGTATCTTTTCCAACGAACGCTTACGGTTTCTGCAGCAAAGTGGTATATTGAACTACCACGTGCTTATTTTCACGATTTCGACTCCCTTTCCATGTCCTTCCTCACACACTTCCAACTACCCATTCGATACGAGACAGGTACCAAACTATTGACCTCCCTTCGTCAGACAACCTCCGTACATATTTCTGATCATATTCATGAATGGAGACGACGACGAAGGTTAATCAAAGCGGTCATTCCTGACCAATTATTAGTGGAATGGTTCACCAAATCGTTGTTACCCAAGATCACTCATGATGTTGTTGTGGGTGGTGTAGTCACCGAGGAAGAAGCTATTTCTCGAGCTCAGTACCTAGATTTGGTTTATTCACAATCTGGTACTATGTACGAATTGATACCAAATGCTACCTGTGCCACTACTGACCCATCCAAACCGTTGTCTACCTCGCACACAGATGGAGTCATTGGCTTCATCAAAACCTAATCTACTTCCCAGTCAACTGAAACAACCCAGTGTCCCGCTTCAACATATGCTCTTAGTTAGACCGCACCCTCTTCTACCTCCCCTCAAACTCAAGTCTTTGAGGTGAATACGATCCAATCGACCCCTTCACAACAATCTGGAGGCAAGAAGAAAGAAAGAAATAAACCCAAGAAAAACAACAACAATGAACAACCAAAAAATCAACCTCAAGCCCCGGCTGCCGAAAAACAACCACAACGGAAACCAAAATTCCCATGTCTCATTTGTGGCGATGATCACTACACTTGAGACTGTCCACATCGCGATGAAGTGGCCAAGAGTTTTAAGGGAAATTCACAACCCGTTGTGCTTACCCAGTCTTTTCCACAATAACAATCTTTGGTTGCTCAAACCCCCACTCCAGGGGGCAGTTCCAACCAATCCCATGATGAGGCCTCGACAAGTGCCCACATTTACATGTTTAACGGGATTAATCTGACCACTCGCACTACGACATATGACACACCGATTAAACCTGATAAGCCGAATCCCACTAACGGTTCCTTATCGGACCCATTACCATATTCTGTTAGTCCTCCATCTGCTATCCCTCTGTCCGAGCCACTTCAGATCGATAAACCTTCGTTTGAATCCATCTTATGCCCTCCTAAGAGAACTATTTGGAAATCCACCTTTAATCCTAGTTCACGGGCTGCCCAAAACTACAACATTGTTGAAGATTTGGCTCAATCACCGTGTGCTATGTCTTCTTTGGAAGTTCTACAACACTGTCCCAGCCAATGTAGAACGCTCTTAACTGCCATCGATGCTTTCAATCCTGAGTCATCTAATAACCTCACGTTTAATCTGGATGATCATCAACCTCGACTCTCCCACCAATTAGCTTTTCAGATCGATGTTGTTGTTCACAATCAACAAATCCACCGAACTATCTTAGATGAGGGAGCCTCTACTTGTGTCATGTCTTTAGCTTGTTGGAAAGGATTAAAATCACCCGCCCTTAACAAATCCCCTACGATGTTACGCACTTTCAACGGGCGAGGTTTTCATCCTCACAGACTTTTACAATCCTTAGTTTTTCAGTTGGGTGGAAAAAGTGTTACTGTTGATGTCGAGGTGGTCGATGCCCCCCTCGATTACAACCTACTACTTGGAAGAAGTTTGTTCTACACTATGACTGTTGTCGCCTCATCAGTGTTTCGATGTGTACAATTCCCCCATCAAGGCAAAATTGTCACTATCGATCAACTAGATTTCTGTACACCCGACGCTCGTGCCCCTATCACCAACAACATTCCTTTTTTGGGAGACCACCAAGTTACGTATGAAAGCATTGGTGTTGGCTTGTTGAAAGATTCTATCCTTATGGGTACCTTCCCTACACCACTTCCACCCACCACACATCATATTTCCACTGTCAATATGATTTCGACTATGGCTTATCAATCTTTGGAATCATCCAACCCTTGGATTATACCTAGTCCTATGGAATTCGATGTGCTAGGTGACACTATGCCACTTAGCCCATCTGAGGCCACATACGTGGCTATTCAATCTACCTCTCCCTCCCTGGACAACCCTCATTAATTGGCACCTGATGCCTACTCGATGTCGTCATGGTTGGATTCCCTATCGTTCGCAATCGACTACATTTCCCACATTTTTCCTTCTGACGAATCTATAATGGAAATGCTTAGTATCGACGATGTACCTTGGGATGATAACCATCATCGATCCTCTTTTCTTCCGCCTTTGGAAGAAATTCACAATGACATGCACTCTGTCTTCTCTCCTGATGTTGCCCATTCCCCACAATCTCCCATCCTCACACAAGACACTCTTTCTGAGGGGAATATGGGTAATATATCTACTACGATCGTTATTGATATTTCGATCAAAGAAGGCGTTGTGGAAAACACTAACCTTGGTGCTAATTGCACACCCAAAGAAGTGATATGTTATACCGCTCTGTTTAAATAATTTCGCGATGTCTTCGCTTGGAGCTACAAAGAAATGCCAGGAATCGACCCCTCGATCGTCGTGCATGAAATCAAGACTTACCCAGGTGCGAAACCTATTCGACAGAAACTCCACCCGGTTGATCCCAAGAAAATCGTAGCTATAAAGGAAGAAGTTGAGAAACTTTTAAAATCTGTCTTTATCTATCATGTCCCTTTGATAACATGGGTCTCCAACCTTCTTTCGGTTGCCAAAAAATAGGGAACCATCCGTGTCTGTGTTGACTATCGAGATCTCAATAAATCTTGTCCAAAGGAAAACTACCCTACGCCCTTCATCGACCAAATCATTGATAATTGTGTTGGGAGCGTAATCTTCTCTTTCATGGATGGCTTCTCTGAATATAACCAGATTGAAATTTTACCTGCTGATCAACATAAGACGACCTTTATCTGCCCATGGGGAACTTTCGCCTATCGAAAGCAACCTTTTGGTCTCAAAAATGTTGGTGCTACTTTCCAACGGGCCATGTCATATGCTTTCCACGATATCAAGCATATTGCAGAACCTTACCTCGACGACTTACCTGCCCACTCATCCAATCGATCAGATCACGATGATCACTTATGGGCTATTTTTCTTCGATGTCGGTTTTACCGCATCCGCTTGAAATGACATAAGTGTATTTTTGCTGTCAAATCCGGTCGACTCCTCAGTTTTGTTGTCTCTAAATATGGGATTCGGGTGGATCCATTAAAGATTAAGGCTATTCTAGCCTTACCCCCGCCCACTAGTTTGACCCAACTCCAAAGTTTGCAAGGAAAAGAAAAATTCCTTTGTCGTTTCATTTGTAACTATGCTGAGATAAATAAAGGATTCATCCGGTTGCTGCAAAAAAACACCCCTTTCATCTAGGATGACATCGCTCAATAGTCATTTGATGCTCTCAATCATGCCCTGACCCATGCACCTTTGTTGCATCCTCCAGAGTATACAAAGGAATACATCCTTTACTTAGGTGCCTCCACTTCCACTATTGCAATGGTGTTAGTTCAAGAGGAACCCAATGGTGAGGAACATGTGATGTATTACCTGAGCAAGAGTCTATCTGGACCTGAACTCTGATATTCACATGTAGAGAAACTGGCTCTAGCAGTCGTCATCACTGTCAAGAGATTTTGCCATTACATTTTACTACACACTACCACGGTGATTGCGGACTCAATCCCCATGTACCACGTCTTGACACGTCAAGTGCTCGGGGGAAAATACTCTAAATGTATCGTCATCCTTCAGGAATTCGATCTTGAATTTGTGAAGTCCAAAGCCAAAAAGTCCCTGGTGTTTGCGGAACTTATCTGCAATCTCCCCCATGTTGATGATGACATCGAACCTAGAGATTCTCTCCTTGAAGAAACTCTTTTCCTCATCAACACCTCTGATCCTTGGTATGGAGACATCCTCCTACATCCTCCTTTCATCCTAACACTTCCTCTGAAGAGTGTCGACGTATTCGCCACCATTCTCGTTGTTATCTTATCGTCGGTGACACCTTGTATCGCCGTGGTATTGACACTATCCTTCGACAATGTTTGATTCATGCAGAGGCTGAACGCGTTCTGAACGACTGTCACCTTGGAGCCTGTGGCAGTCACCTTTCTGGGATGGCCACAGCCCAAAAAATTCTACGTGTCGTCTATTTTTGGCCCTCGATTTTCAGAGATTGTATTGAGGCAGTCAAAAAATTCCCACCTTGCCAAGTTTTTAACAACAAGGCACACACCCACCCTATTACGATGCACCCCATTATCGCCATCGGCGCCTTTGCTAAATGGGGTATCGATTTTATGCAATGTAATCCTACCTCAGTCGGGGGGCACGATTATATAATCGTCGTCGTCGACTACTTTACCAAATGGGATGAGGCTATGCCTACCTTTCTGAATGATGGTCGTACCATGGCTCTTTTTGTTTTTAAACACATCATAACTCGTTTTGGTGTACCACGCGGCATTGTCACTGATAATGGTTCACACTTTAAGAACCAGATGATGAGTGAATTGCATGCCAAGTTGGGTTTTCTCCATGAAAACTCATCCCCATACTATCCTCAAGACAACGGACAAGTTGAAGCCATCAACAAGGTCCTCAAAACCATGATTCAACGCATGGTAGGGGAAAATAAGACATCCTAGAATCTACAACTTTTCTCCGCTCTCTGGGCTTACCGTACTTCCGTGAAAACCGCAACTGGGTTCACTCCTTTCCAGTTAGTGTATGGCATTGAAGCTGTTTTACCAATCAAGTGTGAAATTCCATCTCTGAAACTTAAAGTAGAACTCCTACCCCATACTTCTGTCGAAGAAGAATATTTCTTATATCTAACCAAACTAGACGAAACATGTCGTGATTCTGCTCTCATTAACGAGGCACATCAGAAACGGATAAAAAATCAATACGACAAATCCGTCCATCCTCAGACTTTCACAGAAGGAGACTTAGTCCTCGTCTATGACCAGGCTCATGAAAAACTAGGGACAGGTAAGTTGGAACCTCTGTGGCATGGCCCTTACATTTTGAAATGTGTTCTTCACAGAGGCGCCTACGAGTTAGTCGATTATGATGGAATTTCCCTAGGGGAGCCCCGGAACGGGCTTTACCTTAAAAAGTACTATGCCTAGATCACCTATCATGTGTACGTTGTACATTATTGTATTTTAGTTTGGTGTGTCTATTTCTTTCACGTGCGCGAGTCTTTACCTTTGCCACTCATAACTGTGCATTGTGTTTTCATGCGCAGATGACGTCTTCCTTTCCTATCTTTGTCGGGTTTGCGGATGGCGCTAGTCGACACACCCAGAACATTGCTTCGAAGGCATGGGTCATTTACCAATTTGACGAGGTTTTGACTTCAAGAGGTATTTTCTTAGGACCAACGACTAATAACATGGCAGAATATCATGTTGTCATCGGACTCTTGACACAAGCCTCCTCCCTAGGTATATCTCGTATCATTGTTAACCTAGACTCCCAACTCATGGTCTATCAACTCAACCGTATCTACACTATTCATAATCATATCCTTCTACGTCTCCACCTACAAGTTCGTTGTCTTGAACGAATATTTGATTATATCGAATATAGACATATTCCAAGAGAAATCAACAATGTTTCAGATTCGTTATCTAATTACATCATGGATCGGTATCTCGCCCATAGATAATGTTTCATGAAGGAAAACAAATTGTACATCACATGTAAATTAAAACACATCACATTAAATACATCATCATGTACAAAATTTTTGGCACTGTAAAAACTCGGAACGGTATATATATACATAGCGTGACTGAAAATGTTTTGATTACATCAAAAAAGTATTTGGAAGAGAAATTTTTTGGGTCTTTACACTCATACACATACAAAATATACAATCACCAGAGAGACTCTAATCTCTCTGCACTGCATTGTGCTAAGAGTAACATATCACTGCGTGCACTACGCATCTTAGTAGAGAATTAACATTATTTGGAACCCCCACAGTGTGTCTCTGTATATGTAAAGGAACTTCTCTCCTCCGTAGAGGAGGAATGCCCATCGTGAGGCCTTGAAGGTTTCTTTCAACCTCCCAGAGACCTATCACCGGTACCCCTGGATCTACTGCAACCTGAGCACCCCCGCGACGTCCTGGTATTGGTATCTCAGCCGGACACACTTCTCCCTTGTCTGCATGTTGAAAACAATACATCCATTAAACACTCTTCTACGTACCCAAAAAAATATACATATGTTAAAAAACTTAAAACAAAAACTAGACAAGGTGTTGCTTAGTCTCTCACCTGACGCGTCCCAATCTTCCCCCACTGGTAGAATCAAATACATGCTCCCGCGAAAGTCCACATCAGCATATGGGAAGTATTCTATCCAAAGATACTGGCATCTCAGCCAAGCGAAAAAGTCACCGGTGAAACGAAACTCTGACTCTGCCACTAGTCTCGGAGACAGACTCGTCCACCATTCCATCCGTGGTTCTCCTACTGGTCGTACCACCAATGCAATCTGAGGCTGCATCTGGGGGATGTTCTCTAAGAAGAATGAGACCAAGAAAGAGTCGTATCCGAACTGTTTCTGCCCCATTCTACATCTCGAAACATGTTCCTTCACATTCCGAAGAAACCCTGCACTCCAGTTAAACAGTGTTGGCTCCAAACATTGTATGCCATAAGATACATGTGATCTCGATGCTAGATGTGTGCTAGTGCTTCCCGTCACACTCGTGATGGAAAAAAAAATAGACCAAAGGCGTAACTCTTTGATATATTTGATGGGGATTCTACCCCCCACCAGTCTGGCCCCTGGGACACAATGACAGGCTAGGTACACACCCACTTTCTCTGGAAGCGCCCTCTGTCCGAAAAAAGATATAGGAACCCCTCTTTTCAAGAGGCCAGTCAAGAAATATACATCTTCCAACTCGATGGTTAGAAGCTGTGTTCCGATCCAAAACCCTTTCTCTACGACATCCCACAAGCTGATTATGTACTCAAGTAGAAGAATCTCTTTCTTCATCTTTTGCAATTTGAAGAATTTCAGAAGGCCACAAGCTCTCAACGTGGCCTGCATGCGAGGACTCCGCAAAGCATCCAAATCATCGAGCTCATGCTCTCGTTCCTTCCACTCAATCATGGTCATTGCCGAAATCACCTACAAACAAAAAAAAAACAAAGAATTTTGTTATTCAATTTTTCGGCAATTTCTTAAGCAATTCAAAAACTTGAAATCTATTGCCCACACTGTTCAAAAAGGACCACGCCCTCTTTTTATGACTCAATAATCATCACGTAGCAATAAAACGTTTTAAAATTAAAAAAAAATCATAATGGCTGCGTGGGCATATTTTTGAGTTTTCTATGGATTCTTTGACAAAAACGACCTATCTACTCAAGTTTCAAGGCATTGGCATCTATGCTATCACCCTCTAAAAATCGTTTTTGCAAACAAATGTCTTTTTCCCACCGTTTTGATTAGAGGCCGATTTGACCTTTTTTGGAACGACCTAGGGCTTCATTTTTTAATTTAAATATTGTTGTGAAAACGAATATTGAACCATGTAATTGAAAGAAGGGGACATGAAGATCTACCTAGTCCAAACGGTGAGAAAAACGGTCAACCGTAGCTCTGGTATCAAGCAAAACAAGATCCACCTCCAAAGTGAGAAACTCCACTGCTACAAATCCTTATGCAAATGAAATGGTAAATGAAGATTTTTCTTGTATTACTATTTATAAATTTCCATTTTTTTTAAGGTATAGTTATTTGTGGGTTTCTTTGACAATATAATGGCTTCACTAAACCTCTGGATTGCAGTTTTGACACTACAAGTTTCAAAGCAGTTCTTATCGTTTGTTTACCTTGTCACATCCACGAGCATAGTCTTAGTTCATTTTCAAGCTCGAAAATATGAGAACGCACCGGGTAGACTTTTATCTCTTTTTCGGACCCGCATGGAAAAACGAAAAAGGAACCCCCTGGAGTCATCTTTAAACTCTTTTTAGACTCTCTAAATATGAAAATATCGTCGAGTGATCTTGCTTCCTTTTACACTCGTTAAAAGGTTTCAAAGGGCGTCTTTCGAGTGGTAGTTTATCTCTTTTTCGGCCTTGTGAGACTAACTGTACGAAAAATGAACTGAGAGAGTTCTCTTTTAAGTGTTTTTCCAGACTCTATAATCATGAAAAACCTTCGAGTTTTTTGTCTTTGGACTCGCTAAAACGAACATCGACAGGCCCGTACGGGACCGAATCCTTACTTCTTCCAGTTCGTTAAACAAAGGAAGAGGAACTTACCGAAGGTGAGTTATATCGAGCATGTGTTACCCTCCTCGAGATCGTTAAATTAAAAAGAGGTACTTGTCTATCTGGATGGGGGAAAATTTGAAAGAAACAATCCAAGAAGTCTCTTGAGAACATTACCAAGTAATTCTTAGAGTCACCCTTAAACACGACACTTTGTCTTTTTCATGCATTATAATCCGTTGAACCTCTGCACTGAGCCAATCCTTTGAGTTTATTTCACTCCTTTGGGTCACCTGACATAAGTCATAACATCCATTGCATCATCAAGTTTTGTTCCATGTCATGTTTCTGCTCTCGTGCCTCAGTGTTCAAGGGAAGTATTCGCCTCAAGAGTTAGCCATCACAAATATCTTGTCTCAATACCCATGTCAGTCCATGTTCATTTGGTCTACCAATTACATCTCTATGTCTGTTTTGTGTCGTTGATGGGGGATACATTAAGGCCCTCCTTCGACGAGCCTATTCCTGTCGAATTCAACACATTATCCAGGAATTAGACTTAGAAACCAGTTAGTACTTTGGGACCTGCAAGCCTCAATGGCAGGCCTCCTCACATCCGACATCAGGTTTACACTATTGACCTATGATCATATGATTCCACGGATGTTCGACTCTAGCTCATCCATTCACATTCGTTGGAATGTACTAGGGTACCTTGGGAATCATTGACATCAATGGTGATCTCCCTCGTGCTTGTTAACAGTTTACATCATTGACCAGTAATCAAGTGGTTTCTGCCATGTTCGACATCAGGACATTTATTCACATGGTTAGATTCATACTACATCAGGATCGGTAAGAAGACCCTGGGTTGAGTGATCACTTTGATATGTACTTTTCCCAAGTTGCGAAGGAGCTTTTCTTGAACAATGACACATATATTGTTACATAGATCCACTTTGTATTGGTCGTGGCTATGTCTTATCATATCGTAGATCCACTGTGTATTCTTCGTGGCTACGATCAGTTTAGGTCATCAGAGTATAGATCCACACTGTATCCTCGGAGGCTATACTTTTTATCAATACAATTATGGATCTGCAGTGTATTTTATGGCGGCCATATCTTGCAAGTCTTGATCACCCAAGCATATGTATGTCTGCCTTGGGTTTGGAACATGTCATAATATTTGTTGGATGTTTGTGTGCAACTTCTGTCAGGTTCTCTGAGTCTATACCCTTTCTTGAAAGTCTACAAAGCATTTTATTTATCAGTTCTCATCTTCTAACTTCATACTTTCGGGGGCAATCTGTTACACATAAACATTACTCGCTTTTATAAGTGTCGCAAATGTCGCAAGTGTCGAGAAAAGCATACTGCCATGATACCTATGCCATACTTATGATGACACTAAGGAAACACTTAAAATGCCTCAAACACTTGATTTGAAGGAAGAGAATTAGTTAACTGGAGTTAAGTACCTCTTGCCTCCTGAAAGAATCATTGAATCTAAGGTTTTAGAAGAGAGTGCTCCCCTATAAAGTTCTAAGGAGCGCTATAACACCAAACAACTCTTCTGAGGGAGTGCTATGGATTTTAAGAGCGTTGGCGTCCCCCTAAAGCCTATGTGGGAGTGCTATAGTGCTCTGATGGAATTTTTGAGGGAGTGCTACCTATTCCGGGTAGTAGTTGATATGTTGAGGAGAATAAGGGGAAGATCTTTCAATCTTGGAAGGTAGTTGCATTCGAATTCCTAGTTCAGCCATGATCTTAGGAGAAGATCCCTGGCTTAAGGAGGGAAATCCTCAACTTACCCTAAAGATACCTCAAGAGGTTAGGCCTCTCTAAACCTATATAAATAGGCTCTATCATGGTGGAAAGGGGGAAGAATTGGAAGCATGAAACCTATGATCTCATAGGAAACATATAGTGAACTGGAGGAGAGTAATCAGTGAAGTTGTTGTCATCCGAATCGTAGATCGTTTGAGCAAGGGTTAGACAAAAGGGTCTTGACAAAGCTGTCGCACTAGCATCTATGGTTGTAAGTTACTTTTGTCATTGTTCTCATCAATATGACACGCTTGGGTTGTTTCTTTCTAGTTTGTGTTTAATCTCACATGAAATTGTCTATGATAGATAGATCTATTTCAAGATAATATCAATAGAGTAGGAAGTGGTTGTACTATTGTTTGTATACAGAGCTCATCGAGTAGTGAAAGATTGGAGCTCAAATCGGAGCGTGTAGGGACAAACGCCGATAAAAGGTACTTCTTTTGTCCTTCCTCCTCATGCATTAGTTTGTATAGATCTAAAAGGAAGTCAGTGTCCACGTTAAGCGTTTTATGTCTTAAGAGTTAAGAGTCTAGCTCTAAAGAGGATATCTACCTGTCCGCGGGAATATTTTCCTTCAACAGAAAGGATTCTCTCCAGGAGCCTTCTTACGCCCACTACTCATGGAATCTCATTCCCCACATGCCTATTCCACCTGGGAGTATACACCTTCACTATCACATAGTCCATCGACTGCTTCACCTCCCTCTCAGGGTCTCGACAACATGTCGTATCAGTAATTATCAGAGCTTTGTAGCTGGTGATGGAATCTCTCTAGGAGAAAACCACTTCCCAACAAACTCTCTCACTTGGAGAGAGATGCTCATAGGATTGACAACCTGCCTCTTCATCCACGAGCTTGAAAACCCGCCTCTTCAACCAATTTCGACTCAACTCCAACACATTGAGGACAACAACAAGGCTCAGTAAGGAAAATACGATGACAACAAGCCACACTCAGTCTAGGAGCTACATGGCCACAACAACCAACTAGAAAATGGGTATGGACACCCAAAACGGTAACAATCAGACGCTAAGACTCAACACGCTCAGGCAACTAACCAGGTGCGTCAGGTTCCATAGAAGACACATGACGACCCATGGATTATGGGTTTTAGATATGCGTGAGGGTGCAGAGGTTGACGACGGAGGTCTCATCTTCAGACTGTGGATGCATCGAATTCTAAGGAAAACATCACAGGTCGGCCTCACGGTTTTCTGGCTTCAGAGGTGCGTGAGAGTATGCAGAGATCAGTTGCCCAACAAAATAGGATAGACAGTGGATCGAAGAATGGAGGACGAAACCCCAACACGGTTGAATTCTGTAGCTTTAACTGTATGCACCCATGTCGACACTTGTCTTCCTGGAGTTGCATGCGTTTCCTTTTGCACACGTTGCCTCTCTGAGGACTTAGGATAAAAACATGTCTTTTACACAGCTTTGGAATAATAATAAATTATTATTCTCAAGGACTTAAGCCCCTAAGCTTAGCCCCTCTTTCCAAACTTTTAGCCCCCTTTCCCTTCCCCACCTTATGGAAGCTTAGTCCCCCATCACTCTTTCTTCGTGGTTGGTCTGTATGCAACGATGTTTATATTTTATTAATGATCTGCATAATTATATATAAAAAAATCAGGCTCCTCGCCTTTAAAACTTAGGCTCTCCAGCCTAATAAACACACAAGCCCACCAACTTATCAACATTCGGCTCACTAGCCTACAAAAATTGTTTACAATTCATAAATACAACTGGGGTTCGTCCTTGGGGATATCACAATCCCCTCCCCTTATTTTTTCATTATCCTCAGTTCAACTCTTTACACAACATCAACAAGATTTCCAAAATCTTTAAAAAGATGCGGGTATTTTTTCTGCATAGCATCTTCATGCTCCCATGTCGCGTCCTCATGATCATACTAGGTCCACTGGACCTTTACAAGTCCTATGGATCGATTCCAGAGTTGTTTTCTCTTCCGGTCCAATATGCACACATGATGCACTTGCAAGACGCCTTCTTGCTCCACCTGAATCACATTCTAATCAATAACATGATTAGCATCAGGTATATATTTCTTAAGTAATGAAACATGAAACACATTATGTACAGTCATGGATGCAAGTAATGCAATATCCAACTGGTCCAATCCTTTCTAGGATTTCAAATGGCCCACAAAATCTGGCTGCCAACTTCGAACAATTTCCCAGCCTTAGGGAACTTCTGTTGGATTTCACTTTCAAAAAAACATGTTCTCCCACTTTAAACTCTCTGTGGGTTCTGTTCTTATCAACATAAATTTTCTGGCTGTCTTGGGCAGCTTTCAAATTTTGCTTAATCTTTAGCATTTTCTCTTCCATTTCCTTGAGCAACTCTGGCCCGACTATTGCTCTATCAGTTGGGTTATCCCAACTTACTTGAGTATTTCACTTTCTGCCATAAAGTGCTTCAAATGGGCTCATCTTCAACAATGCTTGATACCCATTGTTGTAGGTGAATTCTACCAAGTGTAGGTAGTCCTCCCATTTAGATGGTTTGTCCATCACATACATCCTTAGCATGTATTCTATCATTTGTTTCACCCTCTCTATCTTCCCATCAGACTCAGGATGATAAGCGGTGTTGAAGTTCAGATTCGTTCTGAACCCTTTGAATAACCCTTTCTAGAATTTTGAGGTGAATTTCGGGTCCCTGTTAGACACAATTGTCTTGGGAATACCGTGCAATCGTGCTATTTCTATCATAAAGATATCAACAACGTTAGCTTCCTTGTGAGTAGTATTTAGTGGAATAAAATGGGCATCTTTCGTAAGATTTTCCACCACCACCATGATTGAATCATGTTGCTTGCCTGTTCTAGGCAATCCTGTGATGAAATCCATTGTCACCACTTCCCACTTCCATTCAAGAATGGGTAAAATCTATAGCAACCCTGTTGGGTGTCTGTGCTCAGCTTTAACCTTCTAGCACTCCATACATCTGGCGATGTATTCAACAATTTCTCTCTTCATACCTGGACAAAAGTAATGGCTCTTGACTACTGCCACAATTTTCTGATATTCAGGGTACCCAGCATAAGGCACATTATGCATTTATTTCAAAATCATAAGTTTCAAGTCTTGGACATTAGGTACATAAATTTTGTTCTTGTACAGAAGTGTTTCGTCAGTTTCCAATTTATAATTCTCCACTTTTTGTGGCATCTTACCTTGTTGTAGCTTTGCTACCAAATCCCTGTACTGCAAATCTACATTTGCAGCTTCTGAAATTCTTCTTTTAATATCAGTTTGGTACATACTAATGGTAGTAAAATGCAATTCGTGCACTCTCCTGCTGAGTGCATCAACCACTTTGTTCTCTTTTCCTCTGATATGGTTGATATCAAAGTCATATTTACAAAGAAACTCCAACCGCCTACTATTCCTAGCATTCAAGGTAGGATGATCAAACGAATAATTCAAACCGTTGTCGTCTGTTATCAGTTCGAACCTCTTTCCCATGAGGTAATGCCTCCATTTCTTCAAAGAGTGAACGATAGCTTCCAACTCCAAATCATGAGTGGCATAGTTCTTTTCATCCTCTTTCATCTTCCTGGACTCATAACATATCACAAATCCATGTTGGCTGAGGACTCCTCCCAGTCCTTCTTTGCATGCATCTGTACACACTACAAAGCCTTCATTTGGATCTTCAATCCTCAGGATTGGAGCACTGGTTAACAACTGCTTCAATCGCTGGAAGCTTATCTCACAATCTTCAGTCAACTAAAATTTCTTCTCCTTCCTTTGCAAGGAAGTGATAGGGTGATCTATCCTTGAGAACCTTGCAATGAACCTTCTGTAGTAGCCAGCTAGACCCATAACGGATCTGACTTCTGTCACATTCTTCGGTGCTGACCATTCTCTGATGGCTTCAATATTCTCAAGATCTACGACTATCCCATCCTTTGAGATGATGTGCCCAAAGTAATGGATATACTTTTGATAAAACGAGCACTTGTTTAGTTTGGCATACAACTGGTTCTCTCTTAGCACCTGCAACACCATCCGCAGATGTTGTTCATGCTCTTCCTCCAACTTGGAATACACCAGAATGTCATCCAAAAATACTAGGACAAACTTGTCCAAATATTCCATGAATATTCCATTCATTAGGCACATAAAGACAATGGGCGCATTCGACAACCCAAATAGCACCACTGTGAATTCATAGTGGCCATACCTTGTTTTGAAGGCAGTCTTACTGATGTCTTCATCCTTAATCCTTACCTGGTGATATCTTGATCTAAGATCTATTTTTGAAAATATCTTAGCATCCTTCAACAGGTCAAAGAGATCATCGATCCTTGGCAGAGGATACTTGTTCTTAACAGTCACTTTGTTTAAATGTCTGAAATCGATGCATAATATCAATGTCCCATCATTATTATTCATGAATAGGAACGGGGCACCCCAAGGTGACACACTTGAGTGTATATACCCCTTCTTCAAAAACTCTTCAAGTTGCAACTGCAGTTCTTTCAGCTCTGGTGTACTCATTCTATAAGGAGTTTTTGACACTGGAGCTGCTCCAGGCATCAAGTTTACAGAGAAGTCAATATCACTCTTCGGGGGTAATCTGGGTTACATCTTCAAACTCTTTTAGTACTGCATGATATTCGATATTTGATACTTTATCCTTAGGTGCTTCCTCCATGTGGGATGCAAATAATTGACAGCCTTTCCTGTAGAACTTCTTCAGCTGTATTGTTGAGATTCCCCTGATAGCAACAACTCTGGGAATTCCTTGGATTGTTTTTCGATTCCCCCCCTCATCCAGGAAAGTGAATGCCTTGTTACGACATTCTAGGATGGCATGGTGCTGGTCCAACCAATCCATCCCAATTAGACAGTCATAGGAACCTAAAGGCATAATGTTCAATTTAACCCTTATGTTCAGTCCATTCATGTCCACTGGACAAGACTTAACCAACTCTATAACCTTTCTCTTGGTTCTTGTAGCCAGCTGCACTAACCAAAAATTTCCATGTTTTCTTCTTAACAATTGCAAACTTTCCACCACCCTAGGGTCTATATAACTATGACTAGCCCCTGAATCAATTAAAATAGTAAAGGCATGGTTGTTGATCATACCTTCCACTTCAATCATGTGTGACTGAAATCCAGCTTGCTTGTTGTCCAGGGATGCACAGATCTTGGGTATTCTACTGCCCATGTCCTCCACTTTTTTAGCTTTTTGAACACTATGGACAACTCTCACTTTTCCATTTTTGTGGGGACAATCTCTGTACTTGTGGTTTCCCTGACAGCCTCAACATTGAATGTGTGTCTACCTTGTCCTTTGTCCCCCTACATCAGCCATTCTCAGCTCTCTAAACAATGGCTTCTCTTGAGGACTATTTCTGAAAAAGGGAGGTTTGTTTCCCTTCTGCCTCTGCTCTTTCTTAAAATTCTTTTGGTCATCCCAAGCCTTCCAAAAAGTAGGATTTTCTCTTTGTTGTTCACATAAGCATTTTTCTCTTCTTATAGTTTCTTCCATAGTCTTAGGGTCATCATACTGAATCTTGTCCCCAATGGAAGGTGGTATTCCACTCCGATACCTTTGAATTTTGACAGTCTCATCCTTGATGAAGGGAACATATTTCAACAACTCCAAGAACCTTCGTTCGTATTCATCAATGGACATGCTGCCCAACTTGAGTTCAAAGAACTCTTTCATCTTTTTGTCATAGCGTCAGTAATTATTTTCAAAATACTTCTTGAATTCTTTCCAGGTAACATCTTTCTCTTTAATGTGATGCACCTACACAAGATGATCCCACCACATATATTCTTTTCCTTTCAGTTGATACATCACAATTCTTCCTTCGACATGAGAGGAATAATTCTGCAATTGGAAATATTTCCTCATGCCAATAAACCATGTTTCAGCATCTTCCTCCTTCTTATGTTCTCCATCAAACATAGGAGGCTTAATCTTGTTCATTTCACCCTTTAGTTCATCCACTCCAGATATCCTATTGTAATGTTCCCAAGGAAATATGTAAGGAACATCACAGTTTTGGGTGTCTTTTAAAACTTTTTCTGGTTGTGGTATTTTGTCCAACACTTCACTGACCTACTTGTTTACATGTGCTTACTTGCAGAATGTCCTCTTGATTTCGGCCTTAGGGTTTATGTTGATGATTTTATATGTGTTTGAAGCAATAAACAAGAATATATAATCATGGAACATACCTCAACCATATGCAATATGATAGACAAGACAAAACATCTAAAATCTGTTTTAATTCATAAAATAGAAGAATTTTCTACAATGAATATGTCGATCTAGAATGCTCAACAGATGGCTAAGAATATAGACAATAGAATCTGCTACAAAATGCTCCAAAAGAAGACTACAATAAGCCTCCAAAGGCTGAATATACCAAGAATATTGATACCAGAGAGATTTGGGTCGTATGAAGCGTCAACCCCCACGATGGAAGATGCCACGCCCTATTGAAACGATCAAACCCTAAAATTTTGGCCCTAATGTCAAGGACCTCCAAATGTTATGCTGAGGATATCGAACTGTATATCGAGATGAGTGGAATCCCCTCCTGAAATATCAAACCGAAATACCAAGGGAAGCTCCTCCAAATGCTAAATCCTCCAAGTGAGTTGCGCCCTCCTGAAACAGTCAAACCCTACAATTTCGGCCATGATGAAGGAGGCCTCCAAATGAGTCCAAAATCAAAAAAAATGATATATCAGGGTGATGGGATCCCCCTCCTGAATTCTGAAGCCAAAATGCTATGGATAAATCCTCCAAACTTAGTAGATCTAAATCTCAAAAATGCCCTCCTTCTCTCTAATTCATTCCACTGCTCTAGGAAATAATCTGAACAATAAATCTCTCTCAAGAGGCACTATAAATCATGGCTAAGGCCCTACAAGTAAAACACAAATACTCAAATGTCCAAGAGCCCTCTCAAACTCCTACAACCAGCCTTCCCTCAAGAATGGTGCGCCCCCCTTTTTGGAAACCCCCAATGGTGCGCCCCTCTTCCTTCTTGTGTATGTGGCTGGTGTAGAACCCTCCTGCACTGATGTAGAACTGAAATAGAATGGTGTGGGAGAGTATTGAATCTTTGATACCAATCTTGGGAGAAGTTAGGTGGAATCTTTCACCACCGAATCATCCTCTAGGGTTTGTTAAGTCAAAACCCTCAAAACCCCCAATGTTGGGCTCACTAGCTAGAAGCCAGATATCAAAATATGATCATACATGAATGAATGAGTAGAGGCCCTTGCCTTTCCTTTATAATTTTTTCTCTCCTTGTCCCTCCAAAGTGACTTTCATTTTATTAATATTTAATTAATTAATTAAATCACTTTAATTAATTAATTAACCTTTTTACCTCTGAAAAACACCTTATCTCTCCTTGTGGCTTCCTTGGCCACTGAAAGTCACTTCTCACCATCCCATCCTATAGTGTTTCTTATCCCGATTCCAATGAGATTGTACATTGAGAGATTCCTCCAAGTAATGTGCCCAAAATGACCTTTTTAGTGAATTCAATTAACTTATAGCTCAAAATAGTCAAAATTATGGAAATTGTCGGAATGCAACGGAGCCAAGCCAACCTATGCGGAATAGCTCATAATGATGGAATATGATGAGAAATGAAAGATGGACCCCACAATGCCTCTCAATAACCCTTGTACTCACTATAACATCCATCTGGCTGCTCTGGTCATCATAAACCTCTGCACTGTGATGATGTCCCAAAGTTGGGACATTACAGTCCTCCCTGCTAGAAAATTGCTTGTCCTCAAGAAATAACCAAATCCCCTCAAAAAAAACACCAGGATCCCATGTCCACCTATGGGATACACAGTAGAACCGATTCAAATATGAACACTCATGAATTCTACCCCCTGGGTCCCATATCAAGTCATGAACTACTAGCCCTTGGGAAGCATAACCCTGAAATATACCAACTCTGGGAGTCTCCTATATATGACACATGGCCTCATCCTAGAATTAATCCATCCCCCAAGTCTCTAACAAGATCCATACTGCCTCCATCAACTGCTCATGCTGATGCCCGAACGAGGTGTTGCAAGACCTCCGTGAGACACCTGCAAGCGATGTGCTCCTCTCAACACTGAAGCTCAATGGAAAGTTAGAATAAATTTCCCTTGCAATGGTCCACTCTCCTCTGTTAGTCAGTAAAATTCTCAATCCTGCAATTCATGGGTCCCATGATAATCTCTGTCGAAGATCGCCATGCCGGTGCTTCACTATGATGACCATGCTTGTCTACACCCTATATATATACGAGATCTCCCACTCTTGGATCCTCATGCCGAAATATCTGTGACAAATGGACCTGCTGCCCAAAAGATGAATCTATAAAAGAACCTCTGTAGAAGTAGTACCTATCCACCCACCTCCATGTCCGATCATGATGATCAAGAGTGAAAATATGCCTCACTCTATCGGATAAATACCTGCAGGCCCACTCCAAACCAACCCCTGGTGGAGTATGTGTCTCTCTGGCGCAACCTGGGTCATCATGTAGTGAAACATCCTGCTAACCAAGTGAACTCCCAGGTCCCATGGAAAACTTGGAAGTTTATCACTTCCAATCTCTGTTGGTTGCTCCTATGTCAGGTTGATCACTGTCTGAAGCCCTCTGTGCTCCACTGCTATCATATGGCCTATGGTGCTCACCATCACACATCACATCTTAGCTGGCTACCTATGATGATCCACCTCTATCCTGATGGATGTCATAAGAGTACTCCTGTTAGGTGGTCTTGGCCTAGTCACTCTCCATACCCTCAACCATTGTCTATCTCTCCTCATGTTTTTGTCCATGATAAAAGTGTCGGGAAAAGGAAATAGAGACATCTGTAACTGACTGTAGGGATGAAAAATACCACCTTCCTCGGTCAGTCCCAAGGACTCGACCAAGAGCATGTCTAGTTGTACCCCTGATAACTACTCGCTTGTAGCTGTCACTAAACCCCAATCATCAGGTACAACCAGAAGTAACTCCCCCAACTGCTGGTAAATCAACCTTCATCTCCTATCAACCACATAACTGCTGAAACGGTGAAGGGGATATCTCACAACCATATGTTGTTGTAAAGGAGTGGCCTCTGCATGCCCCCCTAAGTGTGTCTCCTCCCTGCAAGGCAGTACACCCCTTTGAATCCCACCATGCATCTCGACATGTACTTGTGAGCTATCACTAATCACTGCATGCTTCGACATACTCATGTCATCTCCCGTAGACTCATGCTACATCATATATCCTAGGCATATTGTTGGATCAACCTCTACATGGAGGTCAACCTCTCTCATAACACAAATGGAAGTGTCCTCCATCAACTAGTGCTCCCCTGGTAGATCACCAACATCCTCTATCAATGTGACTGATTGATACATCCGAGTGTCCACTAAGATAGAAGAAGTGGATCTCTGATGAATCTCCTCAAGAGACTCATTTGACCTAGACTCTGATTCTTGAAGGGTTGTCTGTGTGCCTCTCAAGAATCCTCGAGTGCTCTCCAACACCTGAGTGAGTCGGTCCATCTCCAACTCTTGCTCCCTCAGAGCCTCATGATACATCTCACCAACCCTCAATAGATAATCTCTATCAATCAACAACTGCTAGTAGTCAGTCCTCATCACAGATACTCTCTCCCTGAGAGTATGAAAATCATCCATGGAAATTCCCTCATCTGAACTACCATGTGCCATTGACGCTCTCCAGCAGTAATCTTCCATCAATGAATGCATGTCATCACTACGCCTGGTGGTTTCCATGATCATATCCTCACTGACTCTCAACTGTGCTGCTAAGTGGTTTGGATCCTGGTCATGGTCATGTTGAGGTGCCACCTCATATCCCCCACTACTACTGTCAGTCCAGCTAGTGTCAACTATGGAGTCACCAAAAACACTCTCTCCATAAGATAACATGATGAACTGCCCACTGACTACTGTGTTGTTGGGTCCTCCTGTCTGCCACTACACCCCATCACTAGGTGTTATCTCCCTCTGAATCACATTGTATCTTGTATGAGCAGTCGTATCCTCCTGTGCACTCACCCTGCTACTCTCATCTGTGCCTCGATCCCATGTAGATGTATCCAGACACGTGCCATGGTTGTCCTAACCAATAAAGAGTGCATCTTCATCAATGCAGGCCGATCCCAGAAGTAAGTGCTCCATCACCCTGTCAGCATCCACAATCTTCTCAACTAATGGAGTCTCCAAAAACTATGACTAAATCTCTTTTGGCTGATCTATATGTGTAATGTCCCCTATCTGTACTCCCTGTATCTCTTCCTGGATCGGTGGATATACATGTCTATTGTGTGCATCCCTCACACAAGGCTCTTCAACCCTATCTAACATGCCACTGACCTCGTCATGTGAAGTAGCTATCAAGGGTGTCTGAAAGGATGACAGATGTGTCACGACCATCATAGGAAGCTCATCATCTCTAGGTGCTAACACGTTTGAATCCTCACTAATGTCACCACTTTGTTGAGGCATACGGTCATCAATGGTATGTGATATGTATGTTGAGACACTGGTGCTATCGTCCTATCCATCCAGCTGCCTATCCACTACACAAGGGTCATCATCCTCCTCAAGTGTGCTAGTAGCATCATCCTTTGTACAAAAGTCACTATCACTAGCCTCTGTGAAAGAGTAACTATCATCATCAGACTGTCCCAAATAATCATCTATCGCTCTGTACCCACTCATCTCATTGTCACTGTCATAGTGTGCCTCAAGAGTGTGCTTTTGTTCCTTATCCCTGCACCTATGATTTGGTTCCCACACCCCCTTGCAACTGTAGCAAGGTTGTGTGCTCCTAATGGGTGTGGGGCTCCTCTGCTCTTCCAACCATCTAGTTGCTTCTTTTTTCTTTTTATCTTCTATGATGATCCCATGTAATATATCCTCTTCACTCCAACTAGGCTTTCTAAAGGATACATACTGAGGAAAGGTTATTACAGCCCTATTTTCCTCGCTAAGGCCGGAATATATTATCTCCAAGCATGTTATCTCAAAGGATATCCTATCCATTTCCTTCCAACTATCCATTTATCCCTATGAGAGACCAATCAGGTTGGCAGGATTTAAGCTCTGATGCCATTGTAATGTTCCCAAGCCAAGATGCAAGGAACATCACGGTTTTGGGTGTCTTTCAAAACTTTTTATGGTTGTGGTATTTCGTCAAACACTTCGTTGACCTACTTGTTTACATGCGTTTACTTGCAGAATGGCCTCTTGATTTCGACCTTAGGGTTTATGTTGATGATTTTATATGTGTTTTCAGCAATAAAAAAGAATATATAATCATGGAACATACCTCAACCATATGCAATATGATAGACAAGATAAAACATCTCAAATATGCTTTTATTCATGAAATAGAAGAATCTGCTACAATGAAGATGCTGATATGGAATGCTCAATAGATGGCTAAGAAGATAGACAATTGAATATGCTACAAAATTCTCCAAAATAAGACTACAATAATCCTCCAAAGGCTGAATATACTAAGAATAACGATACCAAGGAGATCTGGGCCGTATGAAGTGTCAAACCCCAAGCTGGAAGATGTCATGCCCTACTGAAACTGTCAAACCCTACAATTTCGGCCCTACTATCAAGGACCTCCAAATGATATGTTGAGGATGCCAAACTGTATATCGGGATGAGTGGAATCCCCTCCTGAAATATCAAACCGAAATACCAAGGGAAACTCCTCCAAATGCTAAATCCTCCAAGTGAGTTGCGCTCTCTTAGAACTGTCAAACCCTACAATTTCGGCCCTGATGAAGGAGGCCTCCAAATGAGTCCAAACTTGACCAAATGATAGATCGGGGTGATAGGATCCCCTCTTGAAGTCTTAGGTCAAAATTCTATAGATAAATCCTCCAAACTGACTATATCTGAATCTCAAAAATGCTCCTTCTCTCCAATTCGTCTCACTGCTCTACGAAATAATCTGAACCACAAAGCTCTCTCAAGAAGCACTAGAAATCATGGCTAAGGCCCTACAAGTAAACCCAAATGCTAAAATGTCCAATATCCCTCTCAAACTCCTACAACAAACCTTCCCTCAAGAATGGTGCGCCCCCCTTGTTGGAAACCCCCAATGGTGCACCCCTCTTCCTTCATGTGCACGTGGCTAGTGTAGAACCCTCCTACATTGATGTAGAACCGAACTAGAATGGTGTGGGAGAGTATTTCATCTCCTATACCAAGCTTGGGACAAGCTAGGTGAGATCTTTCACCA
>JZKD02S2404162.1:1025458-1050564 GCA_000966675.3 Picea glauca | reverse complement strand
AGGAGGATGCGAACTTCGAAGCGAGGAAATGTGGAGTATTTGCGAGTTGGTCTTAAGGGGATGAATCCAAGAAAGGCCAAGTGGATTGAGGTTGGAAGTGTGAGGGAACTATACCCTCATCTTCACATAGACTGAGATAGTCGTTTGATGGTCCAAAAGCTTCCCAATGGGGAGGTGTGATCAGGGGATCAAATTTTGCTCAATTTTCAAAGTTCTCGGAATGTGACGAAAATAGTGTCATTGCGTCTGTCTCGTCTTCCTGATTCCGGTGGTATATTTACTTTCTCAAACGGATTCCGTATGGAGAAGATATCGCGATCTGTTCGCCAAGGCAAACAGGCAAAATTTTTGGATGTTGACTGTACCTGTCCGTACAGTCCGTACGGTGACGTGGCAGGGACATACGGTCCATACGGTGATGTGGCAGGTGGATGATGTGGCACGTTTTCATTGGTTGATGATTACTAAATCAGGGAATGACACGTGTCATTGGTGGTCAATGATGTGAGGACACGTGGCCCAATCAATTGGTGCCACGTGTCACTCGTTGATTGGTTGATATGTTAATGTAAAAATAATGGAGGCCGCGGGGTTCGACCCCCGGACCTCCCATAGCACAAACCTTTACAAGTCTCCGCTAACCATTATGCCACCCATTGTTCGTTGTCATATTGTTCAACGCAATTCTATTTGAATTTGAATATTGTGTTAAATGGAAAGGGGGGCAGGCCGGGGCATAGCCCGGTCCCGTGGTGTCATTCCACACCATATAACCGTGTTATAACATATATGTGCGCGGATATATATATAACATAGTTTGTAACCATATCTTTAAATGTGGCGCAGTTATAACATATGCGCACGGGTTTTGATATAGCCCACGGTTCTTTTATATATATTACATGTGACCCCGAGTTGGAGCGCGGGAGTCGGTTGACATGGTTTTCAAACGGTTTAACCACCATTTTCCAACGCGCGAGGTCACATGGCCATATGCCCAGGTGTCGAGGCGTTTAGGGGTTGGCGTGCCCTTAACCGTCCTATGGTTTGCACCGTTGGCGCGGTTGCGCCCGGTGCTGGGTTTTTACGCTTAAAAGAGCGTGTGAGCCAGGTTTGTTAAAAGGGGGGTGCGAATTGTAGAACCAGAGACAGCAAGCTTGGAGAAGGAGACTTCCAGGAAGCCTATCTTTCTCATTTTTCGACCGATTGAGGTGCCGAAAGAGCCCAGACAGGGGTTTTGGGACACTGGGAAGCCATTAGAGCAGTTGGTTTGTCAGTTTGAGCATTGTAAGACATGTTTTTGAACACTTTTTGAGCAATTAATAATAATGATCCATTGGAAGTTGGACCAGGAGATGTAGCCCATAAGAGGGGTGAACTCCTTTATCAATTGTTGTGTTTTATGTCTGCAGTTCAATATTTATGCTTTTGTCTATGTGTAATGTACATAAGTAATCCTTAATTTATGTGTTGCAAATTGATCATGTTGCTTTAAACACATAACATTTCACTTGCAATGTTTTCAAGTTTTTCAAGTCTTCTTCAATTTTAGATCAATAATGGTCTTCCCTTGTATAACTGATGTTTGGGCTACAACCTCTTTGTTGACACAAGAGAGCACTAGGGGAATTATATTCCTAGTGTTGTGTATGGGTTGAAGAGGAATGTATCCAAATGATCGAGAAAATAATTGGGAAATAGTTTGAATGATGTGTTGAGGCGTGGGATATACCTTCCAACTCACATGTTGGAATACATGACATAGATTTATGGTATTCCGGAGTCAATGCAAGGATGCATTGTGTAAATGTGGCCATGGGTATTGGAACATTAGATTCATTTGTTCATAAAATTTGATTTCATTATGAAAAAATTGGTGTGTTGATAATGCATGTATAGTGAATAATAGTTTCATTCCAAATAATATGATTAATAGTTGAATTCCATGTTTAAATGAACAAGGGATAAAAATGATTGAATTGTTGGTAAAATATAATTTTAAGATCATTTCATGAATTACTGCAAATGTGCATGAGTACTAAAAAATTGTTTGGTTGAGTGAAAATTAATAAAATTGCAAAACTAATGGTCTTGGATATGGCAGGAAGGTAAGACCATAAAAAAGACCAATGCCTGCAGCTACAAGAGACAAACATAATGAGCATAAATCTCATGCATGGGAAATTATATTTTCCTGTATAAAATAGATTGGAAAATTGATAATTGAGAATGTTGTATCTCATGGTAATTGTATAAATATGATGTAGATGAGTCAATTGCCATTGATTGACATTTTCATGTGCAAGAACGCCTTGGAAAATGGTGGATTTCCTAAGGAACAATATAATGGTGAAATGGATGCATGAGCATAAGGGGTGAGTAAAGAAAGGAAGCAAAATTTTAGAAGAGAAGAGAAGATTAAAGTCCAGTGGACATGTTAGCAGTTGTTTGGAATTGTTGAAGACTGAAGAAGCAAGTTGTCAATCTTGTAGAAGAACCAAGTTGTCAGACATGAAGAGTGAACTCATGTGTGGGAGCTGCACCGTCGAAGAACTAGGTTGTTAGGCCTGAAGAGTGAACTCATGTGTGTGAGTTGCATTGGAGCAACAAGAATGATGTTGTTTTTACTTTTCTTGTTGGTTTTTCCTAGCAGCAAGTCCCTTGAGATCCCAATAGTGAGATTCCTAGTCACATGTGCCAAAGACCCTGTTAAAATAGTGCAGCTTGATGGATTGAGAGCACTGAAGGGGGCACATTAGAAATGGTACATCTCGATGTACTTATATGAATAATGAAGGGGTACATTCATTGTGTTGTGTAGGTGTGTGGAAGAGAGTTAGTGGAAATTGGGATAGTTGTAGGAGAATGTCAGTGGGTTATGCATATGTTTGGCTGGTGCACTTATGTATTTATGTCTTGGGTCGGAGTGCCTATGTATTTATGTTTTGGGGATGGAGTGCCTATGTATTTATGGTTTTTGGGGCCGGAGTGCCTATGCATTTATACTTAGGTTGGAATTCCCATGTCATACTAGGTTGGAGAGCCTAAAATTGTAATTGTATGTACACCGTATGGTGGTGTGCATTGAGGACGATGAAAAAATAAAGGGTAGGGAAATGTAACATCCACAATTTTAATTTCCACAAATTATAATGTAACTGTATAAATGTGAATTACGCTGGTGAACCGATATGTTGGGGTGAAAAGTCTATATTGATTAATATGGCCAAGGGCCAAACCATGTAAATTGTACATTTAAATGATTACTAAAAGTAGTAATCGCTAGCTGCGATACGAGAGGGATGAAAATAATGGGGAGATATGATTCCACAAGAGAGAGGGGTCCAAGGGCGAAACATTCATAGGTATTAATCCAATCCACTTTTTCTAAAATTATTATCATTGTGTATAACCTTCTTTTTGTTGTTGAGTGTTCCCAAAACCAATCATTAAACTCATGTAAGAGGGTGGTTGTGAGGAGTCACATTTCAGAGTTATTTGGAGCATGTGGCTGAAGTACAATCATCTTTGGGAAGAGTGAGGGTTTAGGCAAGCAATGGAGAAGAAGAAGGGAAATTTGTATGGGAAAAAAATAGCATAGTTTTTACATGCATATTTTGGGCAGCAAGGGAGGAGTTGAGTGTTGGGAAGAGCACCAACCATGCTATGCTGGAAGGAAACCATTTTGGGGTTTTTTTTTATGCTGGAAATGTGACTCGTGTGCCTTTAAAACAACCTGTAATCCTACAGTGCATTTTCTTGTTAAGGAAATGGCTCAATATCCTTGTGAAGACTCCCGTGAGCACTCTTAAAGAAACTAAGAGTTCCTAGAGTCCCTAGTTGTGACATTCTTGGCCAACTGAGTGCACTGGAAGCCCTGACAAACTAATGGTACAACTCGATGGACTAAGAGCAGTGAAGGGGGTACATTCCTTGGGTTGTGCAGGTTGTGAGGAAGAGAGTTGGTGGATTGGAATTGTTGTTGGAATAGAACCTGGGTTTGGGGCTACTGAATGTGAAGAGTGAAGAGTCGGGAGAGCCAAATATCCTTATGGATTCATAGCCTTAGCTTGGGGGTGGAATGTTGTTGAAATAAAATGAACAACAGTGCCTATGGTTGGGGGGTTCATCCTTCGTACACAACCAATTGGTTATATTTATAAACATATAAGTTCTATGTTGTTTCTAATATGATTATTTTGATGTATAAATGTTTTATATGAATTTTGTGTGTTTGTTAATAGTTATGTTCTTAATGGATGAATTCACCTTTTTATAAATGATGTTAGATGCATGGGTAAATCAACAGGTTGTTTGCTATATTTTTTACGGGCCTGCTGCTCCTTGGTTTTTCTTTTATATGTATGGGGCATTTTTTTAAGTTTTGGTATTTAACAGGCGAAGTCGTTTGCGAAGTGACGACTTGGAGGCTGGGTACGTTACAATTTAGTTGAAATAACTTCTCAACTAAAGTAGGACAATTGGTGTTGCAACCTCTACTCAACCACACATTGTAACTATGTTTTTCCAGTTGTCCCTCTTCGCCCCAAACTTGGGCATCATTTTGTGCTTTCTCTACTCCATGAACCTTTACAAATCAACACCTATAAATTCACTGAAATGCCACTATTTGCTAATCTAGTCTGAAAGTATGTTATGCAACTAAGACTCAATTATAGCATTTTCATCAAGTTGCCTTGATTCATAGACAGAATAAATGTAATCGAGGCTTTCCATTATTAGTTGAGCTCCAAATTACACATGAGATATTCTTTTCATCACTTTGAAAAATTCCCACTCTGTGTTAAAATTCATTGTACATATGGCCAAGCATCTTTCAATGCATTCAAAGGATTTGCGATAATCACCATGGTCTACTATAGACAACCATAGTAAACCATGGTCAACCATAGTCAACATGGTGAACCATAATCAATTATAATAAATACAATAAACTATGGTCAGCGATAGTCGATTATGATGAACCCTAGTTAACAAGAGTGGCCTTTGGTCCACTAATGTCAATCAAGGTCAACTATAGTCCACTATGGAAAACTATAATCAACTATAGTTAAGCTTGGTCAATCATTGTTAACCATATTCGACCATCATTAACCATGGTCATTAACCATATTGGTCAACAACCATCATCACATTGAATGGTGAATGATGGTCAACTATAACCAACATGACCAACTATAATTAGCCATAGTAAACCAAAGTCAACCATGGTGAACCATCATCATCCATGGTCATCTATAGTAATTAGTGTTAACCATAATCAAACATAGTCAACTCTTATCAACCATAATCAATCATTATCATCCATGGTTAACCATAATCAACCATCATAATCCATGGTCAACCTAGTCAACCATTATAGTTAATAGTTAATATCTTCTAGTTATTGTATAACCATACACAATATGGTTATAATGCCCTTTTTCACTAATAATACTTTACATTTGCTTGAAATCAGCTAGAAATTGTTAGATGAGCAGATTTGAGTGATTATTAAGTAGAAAGGCTTATATCTATTGGAGATGACACAATTAATCACCTTCTAATCTAAAATTCTAATTTGATAACTAACAATTGAAGATGCTAGCATATTCGTACTTGTCCTCCCAAATCAATGAATGTGATTTACTCTCTACAATTTCCTTGTATTTTTGAATGCATATTTTTTAATATGTTAAACTGTTTACTTTTTAACATTTACCTAATCATATTAAGAAATTACTGTAGCACCATATTATTCCCATGTGTAAATTATTAACCTTTGGGATTATCAAGTTTAGGTTATTAGGGGGCACTACTTCAACTTCATTTTTAAGGATTACAAGTATCACAAAGGTAAACCATGTTTCCATGCTATAACGGATTTCCTCAGTTGTCCGTCTTCTTCCTCTTCCACCTCTGTGTCTTCTCTGTCTTCATCTTCTTGGATTTCCAAAAATATCAAGCTGTAGGTCGAAGGGGTAGATAGGCATTCCTCTACCTGACCTAGCCCCGACCCCCAACCTATTACTCGGGGGTTGGGAATGGAATCACTTATTCATCTGTTACGCTATCACCAAGTGCCACCCTCTACATGGATAAATGGATAAAGGTCCTGAAAGGTCTTATCGGGTGCAAGTCTATAATTCTGTGATGGTGCCTAAGGGCCTGTCTGCAGTAAATCACCCACCTACGGTCTACTTACATTCTGATGAAGTTGAAAGATATAAAATGTGAGGGAACTATCATAACAGTGTTTTAATATTATTAATTTGTCAATGGAAAAATGCTTCGATCCTGAATAAAAAAGAAATCCAATAGTTATTTAAGTACAATATTGGCACCAGTTTAGGACTAAACAACCCCAGGCGCACCTAGTGGGGTGGACACCACAATGTTACATTATGGGTTGGACGCCACAATGTTACATTATGTGGCACTGATTCTGCCACCTCTTGTTCCTACAATCAGAGCACGCTAGTCCCAACCCTACAATCCCATGAACACAACAACGCCGGTAATAGTAATGTCTAGTGCTTGTATCCATATCGTGATCATTCCTAGAAAATTTATGTTTTGGAGGAGCTACAGAACTTGGATTTGCTAGATGGATCTGATGTGTGGGATCTCTTTTTATTGTTCTGGATCCCCTTTTCTTTTAGTGATTATATTTTTTAGGGGTTTATCAGTCATAAATTATGTGACAGTATTGGTATATAGTTGGTATTTTGAAATGTTTAAATTATATTTTTAAATGTATATATGTTTAAATTGTATTTTTGAATGCATAAATAGATTTAACATGTTGAAAAACTCCTGAAACATTTAAATTATATAAGCTTAATCACTCAAAACTGTAGATCCAACCATTTTTCATAAAAACAAAAAAAATTCTTGAAAAACTATCATATATTATTAATTAAATTTTGTTATATAGATTTTGTTGATAATTTTTTCATATTGATTTTGTGAAAGTATTTTTCATGCCATATATTTGAGTGGGCTTTATTTTTTTAAGTTGAAATTAACCTTACTTGATTATATTGTGAAAGTTTCTTAATGCCATAATCGTTTAAATGAATTTTACTAATTCTTCTGCTCTGAATTAAACGCATCTCCTCGTATTTAAAAGTGTTGTGATGTAATTTAAGTTTAATATTAATATTTGAAATGGTGATTTTTTAAGTTGAATTTAATACTTGTGTCAGCAACTTTACTACTGGTCAGATTATGTCTTGAATACTTATATCAATTTTCACGTGGCAAATTTTTATATATCATCTTATAAAATGTTATAAGATGTACCAAGTACGAAGAAACTGATAATATTTGGAGTTATTATTGGTTTAATTTATGTACTAATATTTAGTGTTATTGGTTTAATTTATGTACTAATATTGATATAATCTAGAGGAAAAAATATATTGATATTGATATAATCTTGAGAAAAAAATAAAATTTGATTTGATATAAATCTTAAATTATTTTCTATTAATTTTTTTATTATTATTTAAATGTTGTTTTTGCAATTAATCTATATAAATTTTAGAATTTAAAATATTATTTTGGCAATCAAAATGTTTCCTTCTAATTAAAAAACAAAATTTTCATCATATGAGAATCTTTGTTTTTCATTTTAAGAGTCATTTGCTGCCTTGGTCTAATGTGTCTCCTTTGTGGTCGTCATCATCTTTTGGGGTCGAGATTGTTAATGTGTTGAGGAGTTGAACTTGTAACTTGTTAATGTGTTTTTCTTATGTTTCTAATTATGTATAGATGGGTTAATCATATTTAAATGGGTTAAACATATTTGGGTATTCTTTTACATATTTAATAATTTGAATTTTATTTTTTAGCTATTTGATAGCTCAAGTATAAATGATTTATTTTAAGTTATGGACAAATTCTTAAAAGGATATCAAATAAATATAGAATTGCACACCAAAACGTTGGAAACCATTTAATTGAAGAAAAAATACATATATAAATAAGATGGTGAGTCAATAAACCAATCCTTGAAAAGTTGGAACTTGTATAGAGATCTCTTAATCTAAACAAGAGTTATTATAGCAAACACTCTATTAAGTCAAAGTCTTCTACTATCGACACTCAAGTAAATCTCTGCTACCAACACTCTAACAATCTGCCCCACCAATTCATTTATTTACTAATTGTAACAATCCAATCATTCTCCCTTGCATGGGGTGTGAGGGATGCAATCCAAGCGTTGGTGGGTCCTCGACCTCCCCAACGACCCGACCTCTTGATTTATGGACACCTGTCAACAACCTTCATCCTCCACCTCGCCTCCTCATGCGATTCACACTTGAGTTTTCCCGTCCTCGCTCTTATGTCACGACTCTGCTCACTCTTTACCAACTCGAGCTCATCGTCCTTCACACGAGGTTTGGAAATATGGTGAAGCATAGGAGTTTGACGGTCGATACGGCCCATATCTTCGCAAATCATCGCAACATTCTCCATTTAGGGGATCTAGCACTGGATAGTTATGTAATTTGCGTCTCCTGGCTGCATTATTGTTGGTTTATCTCTGCATGTCTCTCCTGCTCCTTTATGGATTCCATGTTGCATTCAGCAGTGGGAACTCTCTTGCCTTTCTCACTCCTGCACTCTGTGCTCCGGTTCTCCACCCTCTTCTACATGGCTCAGGGCATCTCTTTCCGTAGTGGCCGGGGGGGGGAGCCTCTCGTCGACCCATAACCTGGCCAAGATTTCGTTTGGTAGATGCGGTTGAGAATTCGGTGGAGACCCCTCTAGAAATTCATTCAAAAATGGATGTGGTCGAAGCAAATGTTCGGATTTTAAGGAAGTTCATCTCAGACGACAAGGTGAAGGAGATGACCAACTCGTGTGTTCCTGACACTAGTTATGTCCATGGTCGGTGCTCGCAGTACTTGAAAATGGTGGATATCTACTGGCACTTGAAAACTTTGATGGGTCAAGTTTTTCTCGACCACCATGAAGCTCGCTAAGAGGTCCTCCTGCAACTCAATGACATGCAGCTCCAGATCAAGTTGGTCGACCACAAGCCGAATTTGATTGCGGACAAGTTGGTCGGCATGGATCTATCCAATCTGGACTACGCTCAACCTCAAGTCCTAGCGAAAACATGCCACAACATTAGCTAAGTTCTATGTTGTTCCTTCTGTGGTTTTTGTTTAAATACCAGCGAGGCTTGGACTTACCACCTCTACTTAGTAGATTAAATAAGGATAGAAGTTCTCACAGAGGAACTAGGAGTTATTCCTACTCTATTTTATCAGTCATAGGCCTTAAATATATCAAAAAGATGTTGAATGACAATATTATGTTTTTTTGTATATTTTCTCCCTATTAGTAATACAAAGACTTTGGGTTATTAAAAAAAAAAAAAAAAAATCCAATCATTCTAAGCAAAGAATAAATGATAAGCCTCTTGAAATAAGAGTAGAAAATTTACACAATTGAAAATTTCACACGACCTAAACATTAAAGATGTTGAAGTAGATCTTAGGTAAGCTTTAGAAAAAGGTTTAGTTAAACTTGTTAGCTTTCCCGGTATAGAGTCTTAATAATTGAGTTCAACCCTTCTTGACTTCATAAGACTTTCTTGAGTTGCTTTGACTTGCTACAAAGGTAACAACTTTCCAATGATTATTTGTTAAGTGGATATAGATACAAATCTTGAAATAATAAATATTATATATTTAGCCAATTGAAAGACAATAGGCTAAATGTTCTACGAAATGACGTTTTTTTCTGGGGACATTTGCCTAAAATCTGACGAGAAATTATTAGATTTGTAGATTTGAGTGATTATTTCTGTATAATCCGAGTGTTCCATGGGATTTTCAACACCTTGAATCCATTTCTGCATTCATAAATGGATTTTGAACAACAAAAAATAGGGACTCGTGTGAATTTATATCACCAAATTCCGGCGAAAAAAAACCATTTCGTAGAATAGCTAGACAATGCCAATTGAAAGTAGTGAATAGTTCATGATGATCATGTTAAGTGATAGTTAAATTATTTGCAATAAATAATGTACCTAAACCAATATTAATATGTTTACACCTAGAGTAGTGAGGTTCTCTACAACACAATATGGGGGAGATGTTGATATTTCTACAAGGATATACTTTATTGTTGCTTGTGATGTGTTTTAGAAGTTTCTGGGAGTTTACCATCATTATCAAGTTTGATTTTTAATAAAAATATACAACTCTAGTGTAGTTTTGTTAGCTTCAACATGATTTTGATAAACATAAATAAATTTAGATAATAGGTTGTTGGGAAATAAATACCTAACTTCAATTTAAAACTAAATATTATGAAAACAAAATCAACCTTGTTCAAAAAAACTCCTTGGATATTGTTGTGAAAATTATCATATACTTTAATATCTACCATACTTGAATGACCAAATTAAATACCTTCTAAAAAACACAACACATAAACATATACAACTTAAACTTTCTTTATTACTTAACAATGAACTAATAAACATATAAATTAGCCTTATATTATATATATATATATATATATATATATATATATAACTTGAGTGTGCCTAATGGTTAAGAACAAGTGTTTCCTCCTAAGAGGTCACAATTTCAAACAGGGATAATTTTAAGGATGGGAAATTATTTTGAAATGTAGAAACATTGACGAATCTTACTGGTCCTTTATATGTCAAGTATAAATGTTTGGTGATATTTTTGTTAAAATATTCAAATTTCTAAGGATTTTATATAGTTTTTATAAATTCTTGACAAATTATAAGGTACAATAATTTTGTCCTATAGAATTTTGACGAATAGTTTTTAGAACGACGAATCGTTTTTTGGGAAAAAAACATGGAAAATTGGCCCATGGGCGAAATGTAGCCCCTAAAATTTTCCCTGATTTCAAATCCAGAGGGGGTTAGGGTATGTATACCTCTGTAGACTTTACTAGTCAAATCGTTGGGCGAAGGGGGTCCCTTGTCCCACAAACAAGGGGGTCTCATACACCAATTTTGTGTATGGCTTGGTCGTGACCTTAAAAATAGATTATTATTATTATTATTATTATAAAACTGCAGTAACTTGAAGGTTGATTTCAGGTGAAGTCATTGCCAAAATTTCAGGGCTCAAAAAGCTCGCAGACATCGAGAATTTGTTAAATTGAAGTCACTGAGGGTAAAGGTGATGGAATTTCAGAGCATTAAATCTCGAGTTCGAGTTTCCAGTATGTTCATATACACGACGAGCCAATGTCCTCTCCAATGAATATCCACCGACTCATTGCAAATAACTTTGATCCAAATGCATAATGAATATATATTTGATTTGGAAGAATGGGGAAAGTAGATTGCAAAGACTTTGCATTATGGTGGCAGATTGCAAATATTTTGGAAGCTCCAGACAAATGAACATAGATGTTTAGAGTGAAAAAAACAATTTGGGTGAGCTGAATTTAATCTTGATCAATATTGGAACTACTTTTGAATATTTTGTCATCTACGATGGTTGGGCTCCAAGCAGCCCATTTGAGGTTAGCATTGTGTAAGAGGTGCTCTGCATGAAGGTACTTACATCTATTGTAGAAATCATTTTTACTTGTTAGCAATTGTGGGTGAGATAAGAAGAGTGTGAAGTTTCTTGCTACTCTAATGAGTAAGCAAAGGATAATTAAACAGCTCTAGAGAGAGTTGAAACACATGCAAAGAAAGAATCAACAAGAAGAGTCATATGTGCTTTCAGTTGAAGAACCCATAACAAAGACAATATATTTTCTAGAAGAATATGAAGTGTTTCGAGTTGTAGCTGAAGAACCTATACCTGATAAAGACCAGATCAATGAAGAACCCATACTTGAGGATCAAAATGTAGAAGTGGACTAGATCAATGAAGATGATAAAGAAATCAGTGAAATATTGAAAAAACTAATGTCAGTTCTTCCATCCTTCTAAGGTAAAAATTTTAAGCTTTGGGAATTTAAAATGGAAGGATTACTTGGTTCAGTAGATTTATGGCAATTTGTTCAAGATGGTTTGGTCAATTCTCATGATAAGAGAAAATATAAAATAGTCTTATATCTTATCAGTTCAGCACTGGATACAAGTATTTTGTCTCATATTTTATATGAATTTGGTCATATAATGTAAAGTAGCTAGAGAGGTAGTGGGGGGAGTGGGGGGCGGGGGTAGAGGGCCCATAGTGATAATAGTGGAGGTCATTCAATGTAAGGTGGACTAGGTCCACTATATTATTAAATAAGGCCCACTATGGTAGTTGGATATAATAAATGGGTAATTAGATATAATAAATGTAAGAGGACTTCTTAGAAGGTTCTTCTTTTAAAAGATGCCTCGTATAGAATGTTCTTAGGTGATGATAGCACTATATAAAGGGGTTCAAGCAATGTACTAAGATCTGAAGATAACTATTGTATTTGGAGTAGTAGTTCAATAGGAGGATGCCCCTTCGAAGAGGCAAATGAACATGAGAGGATCCCTTCCATAATAGGATCCATTGTGTGGTGTTTCCCTACCTCAAGGGTTTGGTAATAATAAAGTGTGGTTTCTTCTGTATTGTTTTGTGGATCTATTGGATATTCAATGTTTGTGGTGATTATATTTGTATATCTGTCCGGGTCCTTAACAAGTGGTATCATAGCACTTTCCTTGGAAGACATTGTGGACAAATATTTTTTTATTTTTGCAGAAATTGTTTTTTTGAGAAGAAAAAAAAGGGCCACGACATTACATAAATTTTTGGTATATTTTTGTGAAAAATTTGCCGAAACATGTTGCATATATGAGTTCCTCTCAGAAAAACACCCAAGTTGAAAAAACAAATCGTCCTAAACGGAGTCCGGGAAGTCAAGATATTGAAGTTTTAAAATCTGCAAATTTTTAGGGTTTTTTCTGCGGATGGTGGTGCGATTTTTTTTATTATTATTGTAGCAGCTGGAAGCCGAATTTGCCCAAACAAATTACAAATCTAAGTTCCTCTCACAATTTCATCCAATTTCTAAAAAACATCAGCCGAAACGGAGTCCGAGAAGTGAAGTTATGAGCATTTTAAATTCAACAGATTTTTCAGGGTTTTTCTGGAAAATGCCGCGATTTTCTGCAGTAATTTATTGTTCTATTTTTGGGGGTTTTTTTGTGATGGCGTCGGGACTGCAGAGTTCATAAATTTTCATAGGGTGCTCAAATGGCTATTTCTTCTCAAACCCTCAAAGAAATTCTACAGATTACTGAAACATTCAAAGCTCAATTGAATGGCATATTGGATGACTTTGTAGATGGCCTCAATGATAGTTTTCGCAGTATTCAAGATTCATTGGATAACATGCAGGAGAGATTTCTTATGGCGGACCTCAGGGATGAATATAATCAAGAAATATATGTTTGGTATGATTTTGAGGCCGATTGTGATGATTGGTATATGGATAGTTGTCATTTATGGGATGACAACCACTTCCATATTTTATTTGATGACTCTACTCCACCTTCTGTAGAGAACATCAATGTCCCACATCAAGAGCTAGTTCTTATTACTAGTGTCTAGCCTGCATATTCTACTAAGGTATTGTTCCTTCTAGATTCAGCGTTGACCCTTTCCCACTATGTGGTTGGATATTCTTATTTGGATCCACATGATAGGTGTCAGTATTGGGAGCATCATTTTTAGTTGGTTATTGGGTGTCGATATCTTCCGTGTGGATTTCACATGAACACTTGGACATGGGACCCTAGTTTACAATGGCAGTTGGATTAATTCAACATGGTGGCTTCCATTTCTCAATGGGACTCTAGTTCTCTAGTCTACTTCAACACTATGGTCCACATTTATCCATGGGACCATGATATATGGTTGTATATCAAGCGTTGAGGACAACGCTTTCATAAGGGGGATGGAATGTAAGGTAGTTAGAGAGGTAGTGGGGGGGCCTAGAGGGCCCATAGTGATAATAGTGGAGGCCATTCAATGTAAGGTGAACTAGGTCCACTATGTTATTAAACAAGACCCACTATGGTAGTTAGATATAATAAATGGGTAATTATATATAATAAATATAAGATGAATTCTTAGAAGGTTCTACTTCTAGAAGATTCCTCATCTAGAATGTTCTGAGGTGATGGTATCACTATATAAAGAGGTTCAAGCAATGTACTGAGATATGAAGAGAATTATTGTATTTGGAGTAGTAGCTCAATAAGAGGATGCCCCCTTGAAGAGGCAAGTGAACATGAGATGATCCCTTCCATAATAGGATCCATTGTATGGTGTTTCCTTACCTCAAGGGTTTGGTAATAATAAAGTGTGGTTTCTTCTATATTTCTTTGTGGATCTATTGTGTATTCAGTATTTGTGGTGATTATATTTGTAAATCTATTCAGGTCCTTAACATATAGAAAATGCACAAATGTTATGGGATATTCTAGAAATGAAATATAGTGAAAATAACGCATTTGCTTATGAGGAAACTTTTGAAGTTGATGGTGAACCTGTAGAAGATGTTGAATCCCACTGTGGTCAGTCGCATGTGGATAATGATGATTGTAATGAAGAAACTGTCATTTAGGTAATGCATGATGAGGAGAACATGTCAAATTAAGATTGGTTGAAGATTAAGAAGGAAATACAATATATTGATAGTTTTCTAAATGTAAGAGGACACCTACTTGAAACAATGAATAATGAGCAATCTGCAACAACAATGAATGTTGTAGAAGAAATTGAAAATCATGTATTAGATGATGTTGTAGAAAACTTCAATACTTAAATTGCAACAACAGAGATGGGAGCACCGACAAAAGAAAACAACAATGAAGAAGAGAACCCAAATGAAGTGCCAAAATATTTTGAAGAATGTTTGAAGTTTCTTGAAGAATGGCTTAAAAAGCCACAACTTACTCGAAAATGCATAGCAAGAGATCAAAATGAAAAGAACAAAAATTGTATTAATTTAAATATTCTAATGAATGGTTTTGAGTCTGCAGGTTTTGACATTTGGGAACAACAAGATGAAGTTGAAGAAGTCAAGTATTGTATTGAAGTGCCAAACAATGAAGTTGTTGTAGAAGAAAAAAACATTGCAATATTCACCTACAATGAAGATTTGGAATTTGTTGATGACATCATAGACGAGGAAGAAATTGAAAAAGTTAATAAAAATTTTATGCATTGAAGTCTTGAAGAAATCATATTTTGCTATGAGTTAATGTTGCAACCAATTGATGATCAAAATCTCAATGGTGAAGAACAAACAAGAAAGAATGGTATGTGGGAGCAGTTCACATACAAACAATTTTCCGAAGAAAATGTTGAAGAGAACAAACATGTACAATCTGAAATAGTTTTTAGATAGATGACACACACCAACAAGAAGATGAAGGATAAGAAGTTGAAACATGAAATTTTCAGCAAAATAGTAAGACTTAAATTGAAAATGCATAGAGGGTTCAGAATCTGGAAAAGGAGGAAGATAAAAACTCACTCATACATGGAGTTGAAACAAATTTTAAGTTTTTGTTTGAATTGTCCTTTGTAATGTTTGTAAGCCTAGCTGAGACTAAGACCGGCATGCATGCTATGCATTTTTATTGTATTAAATCCATTTCTCCATTAAGGGAGAGTGTTAGAGAATAATGGCGAAATGCCATAGTTAGGAAATGGTTAAAAAAAATTGCTAGATTAGTGTTTGAGTGGTTTTCAGAACCAGCAATTTAGGAGGCCATTAAGGGCTATCCTAGCCTATATATTTGTATTCAATTTATCAAATTGAATAAAGATTGTGTGAGTGTAGTCTCGCATGAACCCTTGTGGCCTCACTGTTATTAAGGTTGATTGATCTCAGTTTTTAATTGGTGTTTGTCAAATTTAATGTCGAGTCATCCAACTAATTTATTGGTCGGTTGTTTGTATGCTTTATCATATCTTATGGTTTTCAATTACAAATTTATTTTATTGTTTGTTTTTTAATTTATTTAAGTAAGCTTTTTTTATTTAATATTGAATAAACTAAGTGTTTTTTATTTAATATTGAATAAATTATTTGTGTAGAAATTTTAGTTTATTATAAGTTTAATGTTAGATATATCATATATATATATAGAAATTAATTATTTTTTTCTTTCTTTAATTATTTTACTAAATACTTTTATTGGATATTGGATAAATATTTTGTGTATCAATTTTAGTTCATTGTAAATTTAATATTACATTTACAAGATATAAGATATATTTAGAAGTTATTTAGTATCTAATAAGATATCAATTTCGTGATTGATTAGTTCAACCCATTTACAAGCAATGTCAAATTAAGGAATAGGTTTTGGTAATTTATATTATATTAGATAGTGTAGCATTGCTAGATAAAATGCAAATTTCTCAAATTATGAAGGATTTGGAATTTCCAATTAAGTCTCGAGTTTTGCAATATAAAAAATAATAATTTAAAAAATGATAATATGTTTTTTTATTTATTTATAAAAATGCAATATTATATAAGAATGAATTTCACAAAAATAAAACTCAAAATTATTTTTTTAAGTGATTTTTATTTTTTTAATCTTTAAAAAGGCAAAGTCATAGTGTAGAATGTGCCTAAAATGTTTAGGATTTTTTCTCTCTTTGTTTGTTGAGAAGGTGAAACCGCGTCTCAATGAATTAAAGACTTTCCATTATGGTATGAGGGAACAAAAGGAGTTCAACAAGGGTAACTATTTGGGACTCCTAAAAAACATAAAATGAATATGCTAGGATGATCGTAAAAACTCAAGATCGTAACAATCTAAGACGATTATATATGATTATTTGAATAATTATTATAATCTCCAATATATACTAATTCTTGATCTTTTTGTGTAGGTTCAATCTAGTTCAAGCAACTATTTTACTATTTACGTATACAAATTATCCCTTATGTTGGTACATGATTATAACAGTTCGAATGGTGTATAACTATCCCAAATTGTGTAACATTAGTTTAGTTTAGCCTTAAGTTCTAGTTTCAATTCATTAATTTCAAAAATCCATATTTGAAGCATCCATTTTTTTTATCACGATCATGACAAAAACGATTTTACAATTATTAATAATCCATGTACGAGTCCAATTTTGAGATAATAACAACTTTATACCGAGGAAGTCATTCTTGGAAATTTATATGTATATTTTTAAGAAATAATGAAAAACAATTTGTTGAGTAAGAGCATATCCTACAATAAACTATATGCATGTAAGTTAACCCCTTACTCCACTCTTTCCAATTTAAACCCATGACATACTTTTTGAATTACTTGTACTAGGTTACTAGTTCAACCAAATAGAGATTTTAAGAGTCAAAATCTAGAAAGAATGATTGTTAGTGTTGGAAACCTAATCCGTTTAGGGTTACGATATTTCTCACTTGATGGAAAATGAATAGTCAAGTAATAGGAAACATAATTAGAATTCCAAGAGACCTTGGAAGATGAATTCAAAGGTCACATCGATGTATTTATATATGTATCATATTGATGAATAAATGCACATTCACACTTATCCTAATGTGTGTGTCTAACAGTGGTATCAGAGAAATATTTTTCTTAGGGCCTAGGGTAGTTGTCCATAACATTTCTTTGGTGTTTCCTTTCTTCTAGTGTGTAGAAACATCCCTCTGTGAGCTCTTATCTGAGTATTCCTTGCGCCTATATGCCTGCTTGAGTAAGTCTTCCATCTAAGCCTCTGGTTACTACTCCCTTTGAGAACCAACATTACTTTGCAGTTTCTTGTCCATTGTCACACAGTGAGGAGTTATCATCTATTTGTGCATCCTAACAATCAATGAGCTACTCTCAGGAATCCTCTTCCTATTTTTCTTGAAACCTGTTTTATGCTTGTTGTGTCGGATGAATAGACCATCCTGGTAGAGTTTTGAGCTTCTACATATATAGCTAAGGTTCGATTTCGAGTTCTTTTTATTTCATGTGTCTAACAATGGTATCAATAGATAATAATATTGTAATATCCCTGATCCCGCTGATCAAGATATTTTCTATTGATCTAATGTTCTATCTTGCAGATCTGATACACTGGGGGGTTTCTGGATGTGTTTCAGTTGTATGTTTGAGATCTTGATGGTTATTGCACGTGCATGTGGGTTATTGCATGTGCATGTTGCGTATTTATGGTTTAAATAGCATATAAGGATGCATGCGGAAGTAAAGAACATCAACTGCTCAATAACATGTATTATATGAATCAAGCATGGAAATACAATAGCATACTGGAAATGTAGAATATAATCGTCAGCTAGATCTTGTGGATCATCACTAGAATACAAGAAAATAACATCAAAATACCTGTGATCAGAAGATGATAACAGATCTGATGCATGCACGGATAGATTGGAAAAAATATGCGATTCTGGAGAAGTACGGTAACCGCTACCAGCTGGAAAACTTGTCTGAAAGAATAGACCGTCAGAATGCATAGGAAACTTCTCCAATAGAAGCGCCCTGGCCTCTAGACTGAAATGGATGAGTGTCGGATCTTGGATCTGGTCTTTGAGGCACTGGATCTGGACCCCTAGGGGGTTTGCACACCTCCTGGGACACTGGATGCGCCCCAAAGGATTCCACCAACAGAATCTACTACTAGAGGGCTCAAAACGATCGTCTCACCAAATGTGGAAATGGGTTGGAAGGATTTGCCTGGATCTACTCTGATACTCTGCATGCAACCCCCAACTGTCTGTCTAAAAGAACTGCACCCCAAATGGATGGATGGTGTGCTCTGAATGATTCCACCGTCGAAATCCAATGGGAAGTATCTCAATCTAAGCACCCTCGTTGGATCTCATCTGGGTCGGAAGGAAAATGTAATCAGGGCTTCGTCCTCGTGCAGCTCCTGAAACCCTAAATCTGACTTGCACCCTCACTGGATGAGCTGCGCACACTGTACTGGATTCTCCTGGATAGCTTGGTGAAATACCTAGCTGGTATCTCTGATGGGCTAGGGTGTGTCTCTCAACACCGAAACCGATCGATGGTGGTGGTTTCCTCTAGAAATCCACAAAACAACAAGGTCAACTCTCTTCCTCCTCTGGTAACTCTCAACATCAAATCATAACAATGCATAATGAATTAGGTTGCTTTACCCTTCCTTTATAGCTTCCCAAAACCCTAATTCGTTGTTGACCTTTTCTGTCCAAGTTACTTTCACTTTATTTTATTATTCCTTGATTAAATCACTTAATTAATTAATTAATTAACCATTTTACCTCTAAAAAGTGATTTATCCATCCTGATGGCTTCTCTGGCCACTGAAAGTCACTTCTCATCATATTATCCACCTGTGTGACACAAGGTATATTCCCCTCAAGATGTGGCCTCTCCAAGTGCTCACCACGCATGACACCCACATGCTCCTGATGAGTAGAATGATCAATGGTCAAAGAATCGAAACTCAACTCCATCAATCACGGAACTACCAAGCACTCCAATCCCTGGATCACATATCTGAATGTGAACTGGAATGCCTCATGAAATATAGTCCTGTAATAGATCACTACCATGAGTCTCCTGCAAATAGAACACGGTCTCAACCCGAAATGGGTCTGTCCTCCAAGACCGTACCAACCCCAACGCAACCTCCACCAATTGAACATGTTGTTGCCATAGTGAGGTACTACTATACCTCAACGAATCAGCAACAAGTGACATGCTCCCCCCAATACTGAAGCTCACTGGAAAGTCAAAGTGACTTCCCCCTGCAAAGATCCACTCATCTTCATCAGTCAATGAAATTCCTAGCCCTTTAATCCCAGGGTCCCATGCTAGCTTCTATCAGGGACCATCACATGGACGTTGCACTATTGTGATCATGACTGTCCTCTCAAAATATACATACTGGATCCCCCCCTCCTGAATCCTCACGCTGAAATACCTGTGAAAATTGGGCCTACTGTCAAGAAGCTGAATTTGTAAAGGTATCTATGTGGAATCCTCATTTTCCCAACCACCTCCATACTCGATCATGAGTATCAATAGGGAGAACCTGTCTCGCCACATAGAACAAGTTCCTACAAGCCCTCTCAAGACCATCCAAGAGTGAAGTATGTTTCTCTCTGGCGCAACCTGGGCCATCATAAGATGAAAAAACCCACTAACCAAATGGACTCCCGGATCCCATGGAAAAATTGGAAGTTCATCACTTTCAATCCTCACTAACTACTCATGTGTCATACTGATAACTGTCGGAAGTGCTCCATCCTCATCCCAATGAGAATTTGAATCTGTGTCACCCTCTGAGATATCTTTTATCCCACGGACTAAGATGCTCACCATCATGCCCAAGGTATCAACTGTCTATCTTTGATGATCCACCCCTATCCTGTTGTATGCAATAAAGACACTCCTGTCATGTGGTCTCAGCCTACCCACTCTCCATGTCCCCTGCCATTGTCTATCTCCCCCTATGTTGTTGTCAATGATGAAAGTATCAAGAGAAGCTAACAGAAACATCTGTAACTGACTGTAGGACTGGAAAGTATCATATCCTTTGGTCAATCCCCAGGATTGGACCAAAAACTCATCCACTAGCACCCATGGTGAATCATCGCCTAGACTCCAACTATCGGATACAACAATAGATAACTCCACAAACTGTTGGTCAATCACTCTCCCTCCATCATCACTCAGATAGATGATTCTACTGTGAAGGTGATCTCCCAGAACTATGTGTTTCTATAGGGGGGAGGAATCTCCATGCTGCACTAAGTGTGTCTCCTCCCTGCAATCCAATGCGTCCCCATGAATCCCATTGTACATATCTGTATGTCTCTCTAAACTACCACTCATCACTGTATGCCCATGCATACTCATGTGATCTCTTGTATACACCTGCAACATCATGGATCCTGGGTGTGCTACGGGGTCATCCTCTACATGAAGGTCAACCAATCCTGGAACACAAATGGAAGTGTCCTCATAACTGCCCCTGGCTCTGGAATCTTCATGTGTATGTGTGTGCCCAACTGTCTCAACACCCCTCATGAAGGGTGGTGCCTGTGACCTATGGACGTTCTCCAACAATGTAACTGAGGAACATATCTGACTCTTTGTTGAGATAGATATAGTGTATATGTGACCAGTCTCCTCAAGGAGCTCATCTAATCTGAACTTTGATTATTGAGGGGTTGTATGTTTGCCTTCCAAGAATCCTCGTGTGCTCACCAACTTATAAGTGAGTCGGTCCACCTCCAACTCCTGCTCCCTAAGGGCCCTGCGATACATCTCGCCAACCTCCAATAGGTAATCTCTGTCCATAAACAATTGTTGGTAATCGGCCCTCGTCATAGTTACTCTTTCCCTGAGAGTATGAAAGTCATCCATGGAAAATCCCCCATATGAACTATCATGTGCCATCGATGCCCTCCAACAATAATTTGCTACCAATGCGTGTGTATCGTCCATGCATCTAGTGTCTGCCATGATCATGTCCTCATTGAATCTCAATTGTCTCGTCCAGTGTCGTGACTCTTGATCAGAGTCCCACTGAGGTCCTACATCATGCTCCTCACTGCTAGTGTCAACAATGGAATCCCCAACAACACACTCCTCAAAAGATAAGGCACTAAACTGCCCATTGTCCACTATGCTACTGAGTCCTCCTGTATGCCACTATACACCATCACCAACTACTTCCCCCATCTGAATCGCATTGTATCCTATATGGGAAGCTGTATCCTCCTGTGCGCTCACTCTACTAATGTCATCTGCACCTGGATCCCATACAGATGTGTCTAGACATGAGATATGGTCATGCCGACCCATGTAGAGTGCACCCTCATCACTATGGACTGGTCCTAGAAGTGAGTATCCTATCAAACTGTCAGTTTCCAAACCTGATCTGGCAATGGAATCTCCAAAAGAGGTGACTCCCTCTCCCCATACTGGTGGGTATGTGTAAGGTCAACTGTCTCTCCTTCTGGGTCTGCAGATCCATATGTCCCTGGTGTACAATCCTCACAAAAGGCTCCTCCACCATATCAGGAATGCCACTGATATTATCATGTGTTATGGATAGCATAGGTGACTGAGAAGATGAAAAATGTGGCTCGCTCATCATAGGAATCTCATCATCCTCCATACATGACTTCCTGGAAGCCATGTCTACACCCATAGGTAGGTCATCCAACCTCCTAATCTCATCATGTCTAAGTGCCAACACATATGAATCCTCACAAGTGTCACCACTATGATGAAGTGTTGAATCCTCAACATTACCTAATGGGGAAGATGAAGGACATGCACTATCATCCTATCCATCCAACTGTCCCTCAAATGTGCGAGAGTCACTAGCCTATGTCTCAACCATCTGGTTGAGCTTGTAGTACATGTCTAACTTTTGTACCCCAACTCTAGCAGTGCATTTGGATGATCCATCAAAAGAAGGTATGGTGAGTTTACCAACTTTTCGGATGAAATCTATGTTATGCCCCTATTGCTATTGTTGTCCTCCTCTATGAGGTTCTCTGGGATGGTTCATGCCCCTAAGTACACAGTACTCGATGAGTGTCATGTCATGATGGAAGTCACGGCCCAACGCTACATACTCCCTCCTGTACTCCGCAATGTCTTCCGCCTCAGTGGGAGACCTTTGTGCTAACAGCTGTTGTGTTGTTGCTGGAGTTTCCCTCTGAAAACTAGGTAACCATGGTCTCAAAATCCTACTCGAAGATGTGTATCTGTGAGTAGGTGTCTGGGGTCTACTGCCTGCCCCCGAATTCCCATGTGTTGCATGTGGGGTTGGTGTGCCCGGGGTGTCCACTATAGCTAATCTATCATCCAACTGCGCTAAAGATTGCTTCATGGTCTGTTGTCTGACTATCAAATCGTTGACTACCTTCATGAAGGTTGCCTCTCGATCCATGGGTGCCTTACCAGTGCCCTCTGACCTCTCATATCTATCTCCCCACATTCTCTCTTCCTTCTGGGTCACCCACTGAACTCAACAACTTTAGTCACAGGCTGGCAGGACTAAACCTCTGATACCACTGTAATATCCTTGATCCTGTTGATCAAGATATTTTCTACTGATCTAATGTTCTGTCTTGTAGATCTGATACACTGGGGGGTTTTTGGATGCGTTTCAGTTGTATGTTTAAGATCTTGATGGTTATTTCATGTGCATGTGGGTTATTGCATGTGAATGTTGGTTATTGCATGTGCATGTTGCATATTTATGGTTTAAATAGCATATAAGGATGCATGCGGAAGTAAATATCATCAACTTCTCAATAACATGTATTATACGACTTAAGCATGGAAATACAATAACATACTGGAAATATAGAATATAATCGTCAGCTAGATCTCGTGGATCATCACTAGAATACAAGAAAATAACATCAAAATACCTGTGATCAAAAGATGATAGCAGATCTGATGCATGCACGGATAGATCGACAAAAATATGCGATTCCAGAGAAGTACAGTAACCGCTACCAGCTGGAAAACTCGTCCGGAATAATAGACCGTCGGAATGCACCAGAAACTACTCCAATAGAAGCGCCCTGGCCTCTAGATTGAAATGGATGAGTGCCAGATCTCATATCTGGTCTCTGAGGCACTAGATCTGGACCCCTGGGGGATTTGCACGCCTCCTGGAACACTGGATGCGCCCCAAAGGATTCCACCAATGGAATTTGCTGCTATAGGGCTCAAAACGATCATCTCGCCAAATGCGGAATTGGGTCGGAAGGATTTGCCCAGATCTTCTTTGATACTCTGCATGCAACCCCCAACTGTCTGTCCAGAAGAGTTGTGCCCTAAATGGCTGGATGGTTCACTTTGAATGGTTCCACCATCAGAATCTGATGGGAAGTATCTCAATCTAAGCGCCTTGGCTAGATCTCAACTGGGTCGGAAGGAAAATGTAATCAGAGCTCTGTCCCCGTTCAACTCCTCAAACCCTAAATCTGACTTGCGCCCTCACTGGATGAGTTGCGCACATTGTACTGGATTCTCCTGAATAGCTCGGTGAAATACCTGGCTGGTATCTCTGATGGGCTAGGGTGTGTCTCTCAACACCGAAACCAATCAATGGTGGTGGTTTCCTCCAGAAATCAACAAAACAACAAGGTCGACTCTCTTCCTCCTTTGGGAACTCTCAACATCAAATCATAACAATGCATAGTGAATTAGGTTTATTTACCCTTCCTTTATAGCTTCCCGAAACCCTAATTCGTTGTTGACCTTTTCCCTCCAAGTGAATTTCACTTTATTTTATTATTCCTTGATTAAATCACTTAATTAATTAATTAATTAACCATTTTACTGTTAGAAAAATAGGACCGCGGAGCAATAAAATAAAACAAATGCAGAAACAAAACACAGAAGACACACATACAAGAGAGACACAGATTTACGTGGTTCACCCAATGTGGGCTACATCCACCAGAGAAATTTTCAGGTCCTTCCTTTATTATTATCCAGCAAATGAAGGGATACAACCTACAGCAAAACCCGTTGTAACTTCCTCTTCTTTCTCTCACAGTCTCCTCTCTTAGAATACAATATTCACCCTCAACCATAGCCGCAATACATTTCCCTCATAAAAGAGGGTTGCCCTCTAGGGCAAAAAAACCCTAACATAATCTCTACCGTTAGATCTGCGACGTTATAATGAACGGTCTAGATTTACAATGAAATTACAATATACTTTTTTAAGGCAGTTTTTGCTTCAGGGGCTTCGCCCCTGAACCCCCATCAAGGGACGCTGTCCCTGGACCCCCGTTGGGGGCCCGCTTGCCCCCAGACCCCCCAACTAGGGGGATAGGCCCCCTGGACCCCGCAGAGGGGGTACCCCCCCTCTGCACTCCCCCGCATGGAAGAGTGTACGTACTTTTGGGGTTTAAATACTTCATGGGGTATAAACACGGCTGAAAGTAAAAGACCTATAAATCAGGAAGATAACCAGGCTCCACAACCAACAATCTCCCACTCGGAGACTAATCTCAACAACTCCATCGTTGTTGTATATGCTGGACTCTGAACCTTCTTGGACCTGGCAAATTTCTCATCTTCATCTTCATTCTTGAAGACCAACTGAAACTGAGCA
>JZKD02S2404162.1:998939-1013695 GCA_000966675.3 Picea glauca | reverse complement strand
GGGGGGGGGGTCCGGAATGGTTTTCCCCCTCTGGCGGGTCCCTTGTTATACATGGCGTCAATCTATTTGCCTCGAAGTCCTGTCACCATCTGTTGTCTGACTTTCCATCGTCACTTATGGACGTCACCTTCCACTTTTTCCCGAGTTAGTCACGTCCCATAACTGCTGTCAGTCCCTACACCCTTTTCACTCGTAGCAAGCCCCTTATTATGAATTTTACCTCCAATTGATAGCCTCCACGTCACCCATCCGTATCCCTCGGCCACCATCACCCGCCATCTCATCCTCAAGTGACCCGTTGGCCATTTATTATTGGATAACCTATCCGTTATCCAGATGACCTGTCTCCCGTGCCCAATCGACCCCCATTTAAATAAAACTAACGTTATTCCCCTTACTATCGCTATTCACCCATCGCACGAGATAATTTCACCACTTACTCCTCTGTTACATTTCGTCTCCCTCATACATAGTCAGTCGCCCCCACTAACGTTGTGTTTATTACAACAACTGTTGCAGAAATGGCGCGAAGTCCAAACTAGCTGAAGGAGAGGAGAATTCGTTTCTCCCGCCTCCTGTCGACCTGGACAGGATCCCACTAGTCAACAAAGACCGGTTAATCGCATATACCAAATGCGATTTTGATTTCTCAGACCTCCAGTCATGGCTCAGGGAAGTGTTCCTGGACCAGAGTGATGAAATTGGACTCTGGGAGTCCAATTTACCCCTCTACCTCTTCCCTTAGATCCACCATTTTCCCGATTTTGCTCTCAAGTGTCAAGCTCATTATATCCCTGAGAAAAGAGTCGTCGTCTCCTCTTCTGGAGAGATCATGTTCCTCATCACGCCCGAATCCATAGACCAGATGATGCAAATTCCACGAGCCGACTCTGTGTCTCCCTTCAACCTGGAAATCCTTACAGAGTTGTACCAGAAAATGACTTTTCCCCAAAGAGCTCAAATATTCGAGCTTTTCATTCCCATATCCGCTCAATTCCCCTCCACAAATCCTTCTTACCTGTCCTCCATGTTCTCAACTAAGGGAAACCAGGTCATCTCCTCCCTTTGTGCTTTGTTAAGATACTATTCCGACCAGTGGGTAGATGAGCCCATTCTGGGTTTTCTATCCATTTTCTCCACTGATGAAAATCCCACCACCCAATTTGATTTCAACACATTCTTGGCAGACAATATTCGTGAACAGTTCGTGAATTTTGGCACGGAAGGCATGTTCAGATATTCATCAATACTAGCCTACTTGTTCGTCTTCTTCCAGGCAGATAAATTTAGTTTTTCCATGCAGAAGATGGATGAAGATGGTAAACCTCAAGCAGTCACAACATGGACTTCCTTGCTCAAGCACAACTCCATGGAGTACAATTTTAAGGCGTTCATCAATCAGTTCTACCACCCTGTGGTAAGTATGCTAAGCGGCAGGCCCGAGCCTCGAATAAATGACAAAGTCCAGAGAATCCTACATCTCTTGGACAACACAAAGACCGGGGATTGGTACCTGCATCAAAATCATACCGAGATCAAAGTATACGAGTGCGAATTGGCACCGTATAAGCTGCCCAAGTATTTTCCTATCAGAATCTTTGCTCTAGAATATATAAGGCAGATTATAAATTCAAATGATATTCATTTTGTATCATTGAAGAAAAAGCAGCAGTTTAGAATTAAGGGGCAGATTGGCTCCTTCATCTGCAATAGTCGTGGCGTCGGGGAAGAAGCAGACAAGATGCTAAGGGAGATGAAATTCATCATGAGTTTCCCATGGCATTATGATCCATGTGGGATCATCTTAGAAATGCGGGTGAAGAACAAAAACATCCCGTATGTTCATGTGCCTAAGCCTGAGGTGGAAAAATTTGCAAATCAGATAGTGTGGGAGCCTAACACCTTGGTCGAAGTGGAACAAAAGGTTTCCCCGATCATTGTGCCACCAACGACCACGCCACAGGTCCCAAAAGAGAAGAGGCCAAGGCAGGATTTATCTCCGCCTGTCACTGAGGTATCTTCCTAGGAATTCCAGCTACATACCAAAAGGCCTAAGACTTTGTCATTCCTTGGCCCGACCGGGGAAAAAGAAGCCCCGCCTACCACAGTAACTAAGTCTGTTATTCCACCCTTTAGTTCGAGCCTCTATAAGGACATTACCCCAGCATTACCGAAGAAATCCACAGACTCCCCATTGAACACTCAACCAGGCAAGACTGGGCCCAAATTGAGCATTTTCAAGAAGTATGAGTTGATCAAGAAAATGAACCAGACCCTTACCAGCAGTACGTGCGCTCAGTTTTGGAAGCAGACGTCGACTGCACAGCATAGGTTGTTGTCTGCATTTGACACAGAAAAGGGCAGGATGCACATGGCATTCCTCCAAGCATAGGTGTCAGATCCAAAGGTGATCACTGACTACAAGAGGGCCACCTTTGAATTTCAGATGAAGGACGTGCACCCAGCCGATCAGATGGATCTGCACAAGAAGACAGGGGAAATGGTGTTCTATACATTGGCGCATGCTTCCACTTCCGCAGCCAAATTGTAGGTGTCACTGAACAATGTTCAAACACAACTCAAGCTGGAGAAGATATCGTCCTTTGCAAAGGACAATAGAATCAAAACTTTGGAGGATTTGGTCCTCAAGATTGGCTATGACCCTTCGAACGTCAAAGAAGCGGAGGAAATGATAAATAAGAAGAATTCTGACATCGCCTCCTTGGGGAAACAGTTGAAACTCCTGTCCACATAGGACTCACAGGCGAGGGAGATAGCAGAGAAAGAAGGTGAGAAGAATGAAATGCTCAAGCTGCTCATAGAGAAGAATGCACAACTCAAAGAAATGGAAGCTGAGATGGAGAAACTATTAAAAGAGAAGGAGCAGATGAAGCCAATGGAAGTCATTCCATTGAGTGTCATTCCAATTTCGGGAGCAAGCACAACATTAGTGACAACAATCCCATCCGCGACTCCATTGACATCCTAAGAGAAGACAACCGACCTGGCTAAATCCATGGAAAAGATGAACCTGCAGGATACAGAGATCAACAGGATTAAAAAGGAAGTTGAGAACCTTCAGGAACTCAAAACTTCCTTCCAGACCATCCTCTCCAAGGAAAAGCAGGTGACAGAGCAGCTCAAGCAGGAGTTACAATAGCTCCAGAAGCAGACAGTGGCAGGAAAGACTTTGGTCGAGGTTAAAGAGAATGTATGGACAGACATCACTAAGTCCATGAATGAAATATGGACAATGATCCAGATCATGTTCGAGCAGAATGAGTTGGTGCTGAGAAGCAAACAGGCCATTGAGAAGATCAAAGTGGAATTGGGAGACATGCCGACACAAGAAAACGAGATCATCAAATTCCGAAATTCTAAGACTAGGGAAGAGCTGGAAGAGCTGAAGATTGAAGACAGAACAGAGACCATCCTTGAGGTCAAAAGGGTTTTGACTAAGAGAGGATTAATGCTTCAGTTGGAAGAAAAGGTTCAGGCCATGGACCTAGGGATACAAAGATTCTTCATCAAGATTGAAGCTCTCCAGAAGAAAGGTCTTCCTAGTCTGAAAGTGATCAATGATAAATTGATGACACTCTCAGACAACAAGAAGAGATTAGCCGAAGTGGATAAGGACAGTTCAAAGTTTGCAGGCATACAAGGGAGCATCACCGGCAAGGCATTCCTGGATGCCCTTCAGCGAGACATCAGTATCCAACACGAGATTCGATACATATTCCTCACCAAGCCTACATTCGCCAAGTATACAGAAATGGACGAAGTGTATCGAAGACTGCTCAAAGTCAACGTGCCCAGTCATCTCAGATAGGAGGAACTATGCGATCTGATCAATTAGCAGAGGAGATGTCCAGGTCCAGTCATTTGTCCAGTCAGATGAGGTCGTGCAAAGGCTTCATCAACGGTCTACCCAGAAATCAGCATGCAGTTACACCAAGTCATCAAGCAGTTCCTAGATTTAGGAAATTTGTTAAATTAGTTACGCTAAAAATAGATTTAGCACGTCCTGGTAATTTATGGCAGGAACGTTTGTAATTGGAGTTATAAATACTTCACCCTTTGAAGTATTGAGGGTTGTTGATCTTCACACCCTGACGCTATTCAGACTGTAATATCTTTGAAGAGATCTTCCATTAATAAAAATGAGGCACTTTTACAGGATTCTTGCGTGTATTCACTGGTGATGTTTTTTCTCTAAGTTAAATTTTTTTCTCGCTTTGTTATCATACTATTTTCTGAATCTAACCTTTAAGAGTAACGAATGTTGCAGGATTTATCTCGTATACCCTGTTTCTAACTCTAAAGATTTTAGTATTTTTCTTCCGGTGTTTTCAATAAAGGAATTCTTAACTGCTTCTTTGTTGAAAGTATCTTTCTCATATTTTCTGCTAATCATCATTTAAGCTACTAAAAGATCCAGTGATTATATTATCTCACCCTGTGAAATTTTTCCCTTTGCGTTTATGGTTCAGATTTCATATTTTATTAAAACACATACCCCATAGCCCAACGGATGTGCTGACTGTCTCAACCAATTCAAAAAACACTTTAACAACAAAACCTACCTATTTCTTTACCTAGCCTAATATCTAAAATTGGAAACATAGCTAAATCATATAGAGAGATCCCTCTCTGAAGTTGGAAGGGCTAGATCCCAGCTTCAAAAGTGGTTGGATAAAGTTACCTTTGTAGATTTCTTCTGTTTTCAACCTCTAGGAAATTTACCAAGTGCTAACATGCGGAATGGATCCTGATGATGAATGATGCAAGTCGGGCCCAATAAAACCCCTCAATATCTCTCAAATTCTCTGTCACCCCTATCTAGCTACTCTGGTAGGCATAACACTATGTAATGTTATAATGTCCCAAAATGGGGACATTACAAATATATCTCAGTCATACCGTAGAATTTGCACTCGAGTATTGACACTTCTTGCAATGAAAATATTTTCATCTTCTCACCTTGTACCTGACATGGGGGGAAAACATCAACAATTGATAATCAAGATTCAAGTTTTGAAGTCCCATGAATCAATCAATAACAAGCGAGTGTGATTGGTTTGTGGTTTTCCCTAAATCACCACTTAGTAGAAGACTTACAGCTTCTGCTAGACAACAATGTGTTGTTTTCCTTAAACCACCACTTGGTAGAAGACTTTCAACTTTTACTACAAAATAGTTTATGGTCATCTTTAAACCAACATTCGAGAGCACTTCCAATTAGAAAAAGACATCAGCTTCCAACTTCTATCTAACTTAGGAAATGTTCTGGGAACCATTGAGCCCTAGAGCAAAGTTCCAGAGTTTGTAGTCATCTTTAAACCACCAGATTGGTTTTTGGTCTTCCGTAAACCACCATCACCATTTAGTAGAAGACATCAACTTATGTTATCCATTTGGTTTGTGGTCATCCCAAAATCACCAAATTCAAAGAGCACATTCAACCATCAACAGTTGTACACTTCCATATTTCAGTTTCCCACTTTCAAATTTTATCTCTCTTCTTGGAATCATATACACCCCTTCGTATTAAAGGGGGGGATGTTGGAAATGTTGGATTACTGAGAGGGGGGGTGAATCAATAATAAATCAATTCAATCCTTTTTAACCACAATTTGCAAGTGTTATATCAATGTAGCATTATCATCCAATAGTTGCAGAGAAAATAAACAATGAACAAATGAGCAATCGTACACATACACAATAAACCAATGTTTTTTGTGTGGAAACCCAAAGCGAGAGACAACCACTGAATGTTTTTTCTTATATGTATTTAAGAATTACATACATTGGAAGCGCCAACTTCCTTTGTTTTCTAGCTGCAACTTGAAGGAGGCTCTAACCCCCTAATTTCTCAGGCTACAACCTGAGGGAAGGTCCAACTCCCCAATTCTCTAGCTACGACCCCCTATGTTCTCCGGATACAACCAAAAGGTGGCTATAACCACCTGTCCTTTCCTCATCAAACCACCCTGGCGTAGAATTAGAATGATGGAACCACTGTGATTCTATCACTATGAGATATACTATTGTAAACCTCTACCAATCAACCTGCACCAAACAACCTATACCAATAATCTGAACCATGCATCAACCTGTACCAAACAACCTGTAATCAACCTGTACCATAAACAAGTGCATCAACCATGCACCAACATGTACCATCAACGAGTGCATCAACCATGCACTAAATATGTACCAATCATGTATCAAATACAAATAAAATATGACTCATCAAGATGTACCAACATCATCAACTATACAACTCATGTATGTGCCAACTCATCAACTACTTGTCTCAACCATGTACCCAAAATGTACCTCAACCAAAATCCCTCATCAATTTCATCATCCAAATCTGATTTGTAACTCTGTAATAGACCTGGTGTATATGATCACATACCTACAAACCTTCCTTAACTTTAACAACAAGAGACTAGCATTTTCATCAAACTTTACTTTAGTCTCACATGACTAATTTTGGATTAGTCAAAAACCCTAACTTGCAATAATGATAACTATGTACCTGTAATGAATAAAGATCTTAAAATGGTACACAATTTTCTTCAGTGTATTTTATGCAATTCCTTCATATTTCACTACTTGGAACCTCTCAGAAAAGGAGTTATAGAAAAAATGACATACCTTGTTGAATTCTGGCTTATTCTAGAGAGCGAACTTGTAGAGAAAGCCCCACACAAAATATTTGTTGTATGGATCTGAAAATTGTACACAGAATACTACAGACTGTATGCTAACCAATACATTTTGAATTAATGAATTTGGATCTTTTATGAAGAAGTTATGACGTTTTTACCTGAAACACTTGTTTTAGACTAGTTTCAAGACTAGCTACAAACCCTATTTTCCATGACGTGTAACTCCAAAAATACAACGACCCACAAGATGAAATTTGTATCAAATATAATTGGATATATTTCCTCAATGACATCCCAATTTCACGGTCTTAATCATTCTAGAAAAAAACTATTGTGAAAATGGTGAGATGACCTGTAAATAACATACCTTAGAAAGCATCATCAAAATAATTTATCCTCCCTTGAATTTTGGCCTTCTTTACTTTACCTTCCCTCTGAAATTAGGCTTAGATATCCTCTGGTTACCTCAGTCACCTGTAGATATTCAATATGCTCAAGTGTTATTAAAATGAGAGAGCCTTGCATCTTATTTATACTTTCATGTAGCTTTCTCAAGGGGTTACATTTTAACCATCTTAACCCACTTTCCTTATTTTAGGGTTAACCCACTTTTAACTTAGTAATTTCTCCATTAAATTTATTATTTAAATAATTTGTTTTGTATTCACTTTGACTTATAGTACACTCATCACTTCAATTTATTATTTACCTTCTAAAATCTCTTGAACCACTTTGACTACTTTGACCTTTTGGGCTTCTAGATGACTCATGAGGGTTCTCCAACTTCACATGGCCATAACTCTCTAACCGTGAGGATTTATGTGACGTTCCACATACCAAAGGAAATGGAATGAAATGTACTATACATATAGAATAGTATTTCCTGAAAATATATCAAAACTCATACCATTATCCATCAAACAAACTTGGGTCCATTACCCAAACCTGGGTTCTCCAACTTCTCATGGCCATAACTCTCTAACCGTGAGGAGTTATGTGACATTCCACATACCAACAGAAATGGAATGACATGTACCATCCATATAGAATATTATTACCTTCAAATGTATTAAAACTCATATCGTTATACATGAAACAAACTTGGGTCCATTACTCAAATATTTGTGCTACCGGACTTTCTCCAAGGGTTGACATCAATCACTAAGAGTTGACATCAATCTAAAATATCACTCTCCAATGGTTGACATCAATGAAAACCAATTGTCCATCAACCTAATCCAATTGTCTGAGAAGAAACCTAATCCATTTAGGGTTACCATATTTCTCACTTGACGGAAAATGAATAGCCGCGTAATAAGAAATGTTATTAGAAGTCCAAGAGATGTTGGAAGATGAATTCAAAGGTCACATCGATGTATTTATATCAGTGTCATATTGATGAATAAATGCACATTCACACTTATCCTAATTCGTGTGTCTAATAATTATCGCTTGGAAGATACAAGTGTGTTAATAAATTGAGATCAATAAAAAACAATGCTTACCTTTAACACTTTTCTTAGTGTAGACTCATGTTTAGGAGGACACGATTAATCCAGAACCTTCTAATTTGATGAAATGTATCTTACTTGAATAGCTAGCAATAACCACTTTCTACACATATAATGCAAAGGGTATGAATCTAAATATGATTAAGTTTTAAAGAACTATTTTATTTTAATCATTGTCATGAAACTCTTTAAGAAAGAGGATTACAATTTTCTTGGATTAGAAATATGCATTGTTACTATTACTCTTAATATATTATTTTTAATATTATACTAATATATACACACTTAATATATTATACTAATATACTATATTTTGTAAATTGTTTTTACACTTAAGTAATATATTTTATATATTTTGTAATATGTTTTTACACTTAAGTAATATATTTTATAAGTTTCAAGTGTTTTATAAATAATTTAATTTTTTACTTTGGACTATATATAATTGTTAAACTAAATTATTTTTAAAATAAAAGTATTAGTAAATTTGTTTTTAATTTCACTTGTTTAAAATTAAAATACATTTTTAATTTAAAATTTTATTTATAAATTTCAATTTAAAATATTGAAATTCATAATTGTTTTTACACTTAAGTAATATATTTTATAAGTTTCAAGTGTTTTATAAATAATTTAATTTTTTACTTTGGACTATATACAATTGTTAAATTAAATTATTTTTAAAATAAAAGTATTAGTAAATTTGTTTTTAATTTCACTTGTTTAAAATTAAAATAAAATTTTAATTTAAAATTTTCTTTATAAATTTCAATTTAAAATATTGAAATTCATATTAAAATATTATAAATATAAAGTTACATAAATTTTTAATGGAATATCTTTTCAAAATAATATTTTTCCATACATTTTATTTGAATATTTAAGGGTGGGAAAAACAATAAATATATTTTAGAAAAATAATAATTTATAATTTAAATTAAAAAATATTAATTTGAAATTAAATTAAAATTATATAAAAATAATTGAAAGTTCATTTTAAATTTATTCATATCTATAGTCTTTTATTGTTACTTCCAAAGTTTATATATAAATAAGTTTTTATTATTTTATTATTATTAAAATTATAAAATTTTATATTATAAAATATAATTTAGGATTAAATAGATAATAATAAAAACAATACTAAAACGGGGAGGCAGGTCTAGTAGGGGAAATCTATATCCTAAGGGGTATAATATCTCATACTTACGAATGGAACCTTAGGACCATGACCAACAATAAGACAGACACATGCCCTATTACAAGGACTTAAATTGGCTATTTCTATGTCGATAAAAAAACTCATAGTGCTAGGAGATTTTAGTTTAATTATTAAGAAAATGAGGTCAAATACCACTCCCTCGGTCATTCACCCTCCCTCCATTCTAGTAAGGATTTGGCATACTTGCAAAAAATTCGATGCATTGGATTGATTCCACATCATGTGCGAGCATAATGTGGTGGTTGATCTAAACACCAATTTGGCGACTAAGAAAAATGGGAGCATGTTATATATCAACAATTGAAGGTATGACCAACCCATACCTTAGCCTACATCACTCAACAATTAGGTGGCTGATCTAAAATCTAATTTGGCCACTAAGAAAAATGGAAGTGTGTTATATATCAACAATCGAAGGTATGACCAACACATACCTTAGTCTACATCACTCAATAACAAAACCTGAATCATTTTGGAAAATGGCACAAGGTATGGACAACTGCACACACGTAGCAAGGAAAAGGTGGATTAGACCAACCCACCCCCAAAACATGTTTTATTTATTATCCACTTCTACTATTAAAGACCTTTCTCTGGATATCAGGTGTCATGATGGGATAATGTTTCGACTTGCCAGCTTCACAACTTTCTAGTTTATATTGGGAACTTTAGGACATGGAGGGTATACCTACTGGAGCCTCAACACTGGTCCTCCTCTTTTATATTTTCCCAAATTATTTTCTCCCTTTCTTTCTCCTCTTCTATACTTACCCATTTTTCCCTTTTCTTTTTTCCCTCCTACTATCCCTTTATAGTTCCATACTTAGCCTATTTTACAATCGCAGGTTCCTGGGTTGGCGGGATCGAGCTCTCATGCTCCCATGTTATGTGATATACACCTTGCACCAAAAATTTCTACTATCTACATTTTGATCCTTGGACTCCCCGAACTTCCAAGTCTCATTCCATCTATGATGAGCCCATCTGACCGCCACACCATTCTATACTTAGCCAATTTCGCACCTTATACCATCGCGAACTCGTGGGTTCACAAAAATATCAAATCATATTTTTCTCCTGAACATCCCCGCCACCCTTCCCAATTCACATTTACTATGATTTTAGTTCTAATAACTTACCATACATGTTCAAAATGATTGTCATTAATAAGCGAAAGGCTCGAGGAGATCTCCTATTAAAACACATTAAAGCAGGATTTACAGAGGATTATATTATCCCCCTCCAACGTTCATTTTAAACATAATATGGAGCAACGAAACGTTCTTGTCAACGTATGGCAGCAAATCGACAAAATTTATGTGGAGATACATTGAATATGTTTGGGCACGAGGACTAGAGTTTTCAGTGGTCTAGAGCATATTCCTACTACTCATCCCCTTCTACCCAAAATGAAGTAATATGGATGTCTGGAATTACGCACGCAGGTTGTGTCCCAGAAGTCTTTGACTGTAAGGGGTTGGTCACTTGGTTCATCGAGAGATATATTCCAAGCCAACGACTTATTCAGTTGCGAGACCATTCCCTTGTCTCTGTATCGCCTCAAGTATTTCGTAAGATGTTTAGACTTCCCAAGCCAATGCTCACCTTCAAGGGTGAAGATTGCAGGGAGTTCTTAAAAAAGAATGACAATGGATTGGACCTCTTACCTGAATTCCTAGAGAACCCAACAACCATCCCAAAGGACATCACGATATTGCAGGCTGGCTCATTTAAAAATCCCTTACGGGAAATTGCATGGATTTTCACGAGGATAACAGGACAATAAACTACAACCAACATCTCCCATATGATTCTTTACATTTTGTATTTTACAGTCAAAGAACAAGCCATCTTCGATTGGGGTAAGTTGATTTCCATTGAAATCTCTTCCCAATTGTTACAATACAAGATGGAGAAGAAATTATTTATGTCATCTTATTTGGTTTTTACGATAGCGCATTTTTGTCAATTCCCAATATTATCTTTGTGTAAGAAGGTAAACTGCGAATTCGACCCAATAACCTTCTGGTATCAAACATTATGGAGGCAATAGGCCTCCCAACATTTTTATGAAGTTTTTAATGATTTTGTCTCAGTTTTTAAAGGCTTGTTGTTTGGAAAAGACACTCCTCGGATTTCCAACAAGGTGAGTAAGTTCCTATATAGAAAGGGGACACTAGAACAAATGGAGAATTATAACGTTATAAGGATTTTTGGTTTCAAGAAAAATCCTTCCTTCCTTCCGTGCCACATATCTGACAAAATGTTTGTTGCTAAAATAACAAGGCAGTAGAACTATTGGTTGCATTTTTTTCCATTAAGAGAGGAAAAAAAAATTCATACCTCTACCTTGGAAAGTTGGGGACTTCATATTCATAAATATGAACAATACTGATGAATTCGTGAGCCACTTCCACAACCTCAATCTAAAATATGTTGAAAGAGTAAAAGGGTTTGACCCTAGAAGAATTTTTGTAGAACATGTATTGGCTGTTGGTTTCAACAATTATTTCATTAATGCTATTCTGAATGAAGACAGAGATAGTATCTCATGCACTCACGCTCGTGACATTGGTGACCTGGAAATGATACTCAACACCAATGAGTCGTACAAGAAGAGAGGAAAAGGTCCGGGTGAAAAAAGTGCCCAATACCTGACTGCCACTCCAAAGAGTACAAAATATCAGAGCAACGCTCCAACAACCCACCAAATTAAGAAAGTAACCGACAGTTCTTCAGGCGAAGGAGGAGATAAGAACCCTCCTTCAGGAAAAATTGAAAGTTCTCACAATCTTCCATTGAGGAAGAAAATAAAAATTGTGCAAGAAGAGGAGGGACCTCGAGGTGAAAGAGATATCCATGACCTCTCCCTTGAGGATATGGAACTCAAAATTGACATCGAAAAATTGTTCCCCAACGTTGATCAACTAGAGAAAACTGCTCACCAGAATCCTTAGATGGAAATAATTGAGAGCGAGAACTTCGATGAAGAAGAGTCTTTTGTATTTCAGAGCATTGTTTTTTACAGTGAGTCCAAAAATTTGATTATTGAGAAAAGAGATGTAAAGAATAAAAGGGTAAATCTCGTTGAGAGATTAACCTATGTAACATGAGGACTTCCCAAATTTCCTAAGTTCACCGAGAAATTGGAGATGCTCTAATTAATTCTATTGGAGGCCTTGAAGCAAAGAGTGTTAGGTTAAAGGAACAAATCAAAGAATTGGAGGAAACTTTAATGCGTCTTCCAGTACTTGCTAGTCCTTTAGCCATGATATGGCCTACCACACCTGCAGAAAAATTCAAAGGATTGGCAAGCCTTCTCACATCATCTCAGGGCAATGTGGAGAATAATATCAAGAAAAGAATGGAATTAATTACAGAGGCTTGGGATATTTCAAAGAGCATGTTATCTTTTGGAACGATAGCACATGCTTTTCATGAATATTTACAGAAAGATTTGAAAAATGAGGAAGAAGTTTACCTCGATGCGGTTGTACCCTTTGGTTTTGAAGTTACCAATATGACATAGTTGAGAAGAAGAAAGGAGGATCTCCCTTCTCCAAACCAGATAAAACAACTAAACGCATGCTGGAAGGAAAAGGTTAAGAACCTGAATATTATTGTCCAAGCATGCAGCCATGCCATAACCATCAGAGAAGAATTATTCAAAAAGATGACTGAGATAGACCTAGCTAGGAGCACCAATGATACTCAACTCATTATTCTTAACCAAGAAAGCATTTGACGAACAAGTTGAGATCTTTAAAGGGTTATCATTTGAAAAATTCTATGGCATTCTTGAGTATAGTGAAGATGATGTGGAAAACTGGCTAGTAGACTATTCAATTAAAAATCAAGATATTGAAGAAGCTTTGCGGAATATTTCTATTGATCTAAGGGACTTGGAAGGCGAGCTCTTCAATATAAAAATCCGGCATGAAATCAACATGGCGCCAATGAGGAGCTACATCGAGGAGTGGTTTAAAAAGGGTGTCGACAAACTTACTGATGAAGAGCAAAGGATGTTTGAGACGGTTCATGTAACCACCGATGAAAGCCATAAAAGGACATTAACAAGCAAGTGAAAAACATGATATACCATAATAGTAAGTTCATATTGATCACATATTTATGTCTTTATCAAGATATTCATCAAGTTACTCCACCTCTTTAAATAGAAAGGTTTAACCAAAGACTGATAATTTCCTTTTTCTTCTTACCAGGTCTTGTTGTCTTCCGCCGCCCAGTTTCTTCTTTCTACGAACTTCATTCTTATATGTATTTTATTTATGGTCCGTAGGAGCCCCGATCCAAATAATTATGACAAATTCATTTTAATTTCAGAGAATATGTATTGAACTATATATATTTTTAGAAATTTCAAGAGAGCTATTTTGGGAACAATCTCGACTGTACTTTGTAACCTAGTTTTTATGAATATAAAGTACTTGAGGTTGATCTATCGTTATATTCATTTGAGCTTCCCATGTATCACTCTGTCAAAGTTTTTTTATGCATGCATATCATTTTTTTATTATTTTTTATGTGATCATAAATATTTATCCCTACTATGATGGATGTGAGGAAATTCAGTTTATTTTTTTTAAATGTATGAATGCATGTGTTTCCTGGTCCATTCCGAGGAACTTTATTTTAAAAGAAAATAAAAAACATTTTCCATTTTTATTTTATATATATATTTACTTTCCTTCGACAAACTTCCAAAAAAGTCCCACATTTTAAAAATCTCGAACAGAGTACCACCTCTATAAAAACGCAGGAGGATTTGTATCCTCGTGAGGTTGTCGTTTCGGTCCTAATGGATTCAAGCGTCAAAATTTTTGGTGACCATACTGGGGACATTAACTGAAAATTTGGAACCTGGCCCAACATTTTTGAAAGAATATATGACTTTACCCCAGGGTAATTGATCCGAATTATTTTCGGCACGAAATGAGATCGGAGATATAATAAATAAATGCACAGAGATATTGTTATATTCAATAATATAACAAAAATGTATCAAATATGCAACCATAAACATAGATATATAGTAATACATGATTTCTATTAATGAAAGAAATGTACAAAGACTGTAAAAATACAGAGTGGAAGACTTGTTAGAATGGTGACAGCTTATATCTGAGAAGAGATGTGACGGCTACTCGCATTCGCAAGAAGATGATTACAATGAGGCTCTAAAGGTATTTTTACAATAAGTAGGAATTCCCAAAACCCTAGACATTCAAAAACCTAACCCTGGGAGATGAAGCGCCAAAAGTCATGTGGGCCCCGTTTGGGTAAGTGAGTACATCAACTTCCCGGGGTCGTAACTTTTGCATACGA
>JZKD02S2404162.1:980685-998889 GCA_000966675.3 Picea glauca | reverse complement strand
AAACCTTCATTTGGGCCCTCAAAATGGCCTCGAAAGTTAAAACCTGCTAAAAATAGTAAATTGCCAAAATTGCCAGAAAGCCATTTTGATCCATTTGGAAAAGGTGGGTGGCCACTGATATCCACCTGGATCATTAATTGGCACCATTTAGAAATTGGATTGAATAATCAACAAATCATTTTGCACTAGTTGTATAATCGGGTAATGTCAAGAGCCCAGACTCGAGAGGAGTTAGAAGGGTCCTATTAGATATTATTCCAATAAGAAGAAAGAGAAATCCTCTGAAGATAAAGGAGAGAAGAATGACAAGATCGAAGAAACCAAATATTGGCTAGAGCAGCACAAGAACAAGGTCAAGATTGAAGTTGGATGAATACAAGGGACCCATTACCAAAAGTAAAAGTAAGCAAATATTTGTCCTTAGAAGTGAAAAGTATGATCCCAAAACCTCCTAAAAAATGGTAGCGATAGACGAACAACTCTGAAACGAGCATCATGAGGAGAGACAAGGAGGCGAAAGAGATGTCGCAAGAAACCAAGGAATCTCAGGGTTTGCAAATAGAAGGAGGGTAATAGATTCCCCTCTTAATATCATAGGTGAACAACATGAGGTCCCTGCTCTCCCTAAGTGTACCTTAAAGGAATTTTCTGGAGATGGGACAATCGATGCAAAGAGGCATCTACACTTATTTCTTGACATTTGTGACTTTCACCAAGTTGAATATGATAATGTCATGGTGAGGTTGTTTCTGCAAACTTTATCAAAAATAACTTATGAATGGTATACAACATTGCCCAGTAGATCCATTCACTCATTTAATGACCTTGAAGTTATGTTCCTAACCATGTCCCCCCCCCCAACTTCCTACCATACCCACAAGAATAGAGTCAGGTTCGAGAATACTGATGATCCACAGAGACCAAGGGTTCCCAGACAACCTACTCCTAATGCGGTTGTTTTGGATGATGTCTATGACGAGCAATTAATCGAGAAAGAAGGTTATTACTTACCTGATGAAAGCTCTGAGACAGTGTAGATGGACAGATGCGAGACGTCCATGTATATATGTGGAGAGGGCGACAATAATCCTAACTCGCAGTAAAACGTCGCCCAAACAAGAGGTTTTGTAAATAGACCAAAGAATAAAGGCGACTTCGACAAAGAAAAAGAAAAAAAAAAAGAAGGAAAAAGCAAATGAAAAAGTGTCGAATGATAAAGTGACAGTTGGAACCATATGGAAACACATGGTGTCAAGCTCAACTCAAATGACATATAATGTCATGGAGGAATTAAGTAAGTTGAGGATAACTCTGCCTTTTACAGAAGTGGTAAAGATTCCCTAGCAGAAGCATAACATCTTGAAGTTGTTGGATGATCCATCAGAAAGAACTGAAGTTGTTGTTCCCACTCCAAAACAGAACCAAATCCCATCGGCTATTAATCTAAGAGGTAAAATTCCCCCCTTCTACATTTCAATTGAAAACCATGATGTTGCATTACATAACTATTTAGTTGATACTGGTGGGACAAATAATATAATGCTACTTGCGGTCATGGAAGCGTTGGGCATGAGTTGCACTAAGTATTATGCAACTGGTGAGAGCATATATGCAATCGATTCTAGAAAAGTTTTGACGTACGTATAAATCAAGTATTTTTACACATGGATTACAACAACCCCCCATATCATCACAATTTTTAATATTATCGTGGTAGACTTGCCTCCAACATATGGGCTTGTCCTAAGAAGAGATTGGACCTCCATGATTGGTGGATATATAATGAACGATGACAATTGTATGATGTTACCAAGAAAGGAGGGAGAAATGATTAAAGTACCTCATGAACCTAGAAAACCCTTTTCCTTCAAGAAGAAGGATAATGAATTAATTGAAGATCATATAGATGTGAGGATTGGAAACTATGTTATCTTGGACATGGAGCACAATGAAAGCCTAGAACGAGTTCAAGACTTGGAAGGCACATAATGTTTGTTTGAAGGCTACTGGAGAATGTCATTCAATGGAGCTTGTTCTAAATCTGGGAACGGAGTTGGAATTTTTCTCATAATCCCAGATAGGATGACACATCCCCACGCTGTAAGACTGGAGTTTCCATGCACGAATAATGAGGCAGAATACAAAGATTTGATCCAGGGGATGATCCTCGCACAAGGAATGAAAATAGAACATCTCATTGTGACTGGAGATTCAGATTTGGTCACCAATCAGGCTACCCAAAAGTACAAAATCAAGAAGGAAAGACTTAAGATGTATTTCAAAAGAGTTAATGAACTAATGGAATCTTTAAGCTCTTTCAACATCACTTTCATTCCAAGGGACAAGGATCACAAGGCCAATTCAATAGCCTTGGAAGCCTCATTATCAAACATAGACGATGTCCTAAGAAAAACGTCTTTCCAGGTAGAAAGAGCCTTTCGACCATTAGTGCTCGATAATATTGAGTACTTACAAGTATTTGAGGATGATGAACAATTGAAGAATTTTTTGTTAAATGATTATGATGAAGAAGATGACAGCTCGATTTCTGTCCCGAAAGACTGTATACAAGATGAATCTTTGTTTACAAAATATGATCATGCCAATAATCTGCTTGAAGAAGTTTCAGTTCGAAAGGTGAAAGAAATATGAAAAGTCAATATTGGAACGGACTAGGCCCCGAAATATGTCAATTTGGGAGTTGATTGCATCCCCGAAGAGGTTGATTAATATTTTTCCTTATTCAAAGAATATATTAATGTGTTTTCTTGGACCTATGTTGATTTGAAGGCCCGTGATAAAATGATATTCCAACATATCATTCCTTTGAGGCAAGAAGCTAAACCAGTGAAACAAAAAATAAGAATGATGGATCCCAAGTTGAAACCTCTGGTAAAAATTGAGTAGGAGAAGTTGAATAAGGAAAGGATAATATATCTCATCAGACATTCAGACTGTCTTTCAAATCTAGTGATTTTCAGAAAGAAGACCAGGGAAATTTGAATGTGTGTTGACTTCAGAGATCTTAACAAAGTGAGCATAAAAGATAATTTTCCATTGCCCAAGATGGAGTTTCTTCTAAAACAAGTTACTGGATCAGCCTACATGTCTATGTTGGATGGTTTCTTTGGATATAATCATGTTTTAATAGCTGAGGAAGATAGAGCAAAGACAACATTTATCATGCCATGGGAAACATATGCATATGCTAGAATGCCCTTCGGTTTGAAGAATGTTGGAGCCACGTTCCAAAGGGCCATGGATCATGCATTCAACAGATTGATATGAAAGTTTATGGCAGACTATCAAGATGACTTTACAATGCATTCAAATAAAAGGGAGGATCACATCCATCATTTAAGAAATTTTTTTGAATGATGTAGATTATACATTGTTTCTATGAACCCAAAGAAATGCTTGTTCGTTATGACTCAAGGAAAGTTGTTGGGCCACATTGTATACAAGGAATGGATTTACATAGATCCAGAAAGAGTTAAATAAATTAATGAACTCAACCCCCCCATGTCTAAAAATGGAGTCCAATCATTCTTTGGGAAAATCAATTTTGTTCGAAGATTTGTCCCTGATTACGCAAACATCGTAAAACCTGTCAATTTGTTGTTGAAAAAAGAGCAAAGATTCAAGTGGACAACAGATACTCAGGAAGCATTCAATAATATCAAAGGGGAAATCAGCATTGCTCCCATACTCATTAGTCCAGACTTTCGGAGAGATTTATTATCTATTCATTTTCTACAGAGGCAGTCGTTGCGTCCATCCTCACTAATAAAAATAGCAACGGAGAAGAACTCCTGATAATTTTTATGAGAAAAAACCCTACACAACTATGAGTTGAGGTATTCAAAACTCGAGAAACAATATTTATCTCTTGTAAAAATTGTGGCACACTTTCAGACATATGTATTAAACTCCCATGTTATAGATTATGTTCCCTTGTCACCAGTCAATATGCTTCTAAATCAACAATTGAGAGAAGGGAAATGGGCTAACTGGTTAGCGAAAATTCAAGAGTATGATATTGAGATTAAATCTTTGCAGGTAGTCAAAGGACAAGGTTTATGCAAGCTTATTGTGAATGGGGACTCGATTGATGGGATGATTTCAATCTCAGTCGGAGAACCATTAGATGATTCAGAATTGTACAGAGATATCATATTCTATTTAAGGTCCGGAAAATTCCTTGTTACAAAGAATCCCAAGGAGCAAAGGACACTTAAGATGAAGGTGAATCAATATGTGTTGATTGATGACATACTTTTTAGAATAAATTTTGATTCCATACTGTTGAGGTGCGTCGATGAGAATCAATCTCAAGGATTGATCAAAGAATTCCATGAGGGAATATAAGGTGGACACTTTGCACCTATTGCAACTGCTCACGAAATAATAAGAGTAGGATTTTATTGGTTGTCAATCTTCAAGGATTTGTGTGTTGCAATAAGAAGATGTATGTCATGTCAACAATTTTAAGGAAAAATGAAGAAATTTGCGATGCATTTGAAGCCGATTGTGGTGGAACAACCATTTTTCTAGTGGGGACTTGATGTTGTTGGGCTGATTAATCTGAAATCTAGCAAGGGGCATATGTACATTATGAAAACTATCGATTATTTCATGAAATGGACAGAATTGGTGGTGCTAAAGAAGGTTGATGCCAAAGAATTGATTAGATTCCTCAAGGACAACATTCTATTGAGGTTTGGTGTCCCTGATAAATTTATCACAAACAATGGTTTGATCTTCATTGGGTCAAAGTTCATGGAGTTTTGCGGGCAATATGGGATCATCATGGGCCAATCATCGAATTATTATCCACAAGGAAATGGCCTTGCTGAATCCACGAACAAAACACTTGTGCATATATTGAAGAAAACCATTGATAACAACCAGAGGAATTGGCATCTGAAGTTGACAGAAGCATTATGGGAAAGAAGGGCAACCCCAACAGATAGCATCGTGATGTCTCCGTATCTATTGGCTTATGGGAAAGAGGAAAAAATGTTGATTAGCCTCGAGCTTAATGCATTGATCTATGTGGTTAATACCGAGGATACAAAAGACACTTCACCTATCCAAAAAAGAATCAATCAGTTGTTGAAACTGAAAAAGGAATGAAGAAAGGCCCTGAATTGAACTTCTCAGAGGCAACAAAGCATCAAGAGATATTTTGATCAAAACAAAACTATGAAGAACGTTCAGAAGGGAGAGTTGGTACTGCTTTGGAATAAAGCCAAGGAGAATCCATCCATGCATACAAAGTTTGAAGCACTCTGGATCAGACCCTATGTCGCCAAAAAGATATTGGGCTTTAACTCATATATGCTCCAAGACATGAAAGGAAAAAGGTTAATGTTGTCTGTCAATGGGAAACATTTGAAAGGTTTCTTCTCCTAGCACTTTTTCATTCTCATTGTACATAATTTTATTTTTAATTTGTATATTCTTAATCTGACTCCATTTCCCAATGGGAAGAAGCACCTAATCACAAGATATTATGGATTCTTGTCAACCCACAGGGGGTTATCATCCCACAGTTGGAGCCTATTATTGAGGTCATTTCCCACTTTCAAAATTTCCCTCCCATTTTCTATTTTCCCAAATTATTTTCTCCCTTTATTTTGCCTCTTCTATACTTACCCATTTTTCCCTTTTCTCCCCCCCCACTACTATCCCTTTCTAGTTCCATACTTAGCCAATTTTACGATCACGGGTTCCCGGGTTGGCGGGATTGAGCTCTCAGGCTCGCATGTTCCGTGATATACACCTTGCACAAAAATGTTCCACACTATACATTTTGATCCTCAGACTCCCCGAACTTTCAAGTCTCATTCCACCTATGATAAGCCCATTCGACCGCCGCGTCATTCTATACTTAGCCAATTTCGCACCTTATACCGTCGCAGACTCGTGGGTTCACAAAACCATCAAATCATATTTTTCTCACGTCCGTCCCCGCCACCCTCGCACCCTTCCCAATGCACATTTACTATCTTTTTAATGCTAATAATTTACCATACAAATTCGAAAGTATTTTCATTAATAAGTGAAAGGCTCAAGGAGATCTCCTATTAAAACGCATTAAAGTAGGATTTATGGAGGATTATATTATCCCCCTCTAGCATTCATTTTAAACATAATCTGCAACAATGGAACGTTCTCGTCAACTTATGGCAACAACTCGACAATAGTTTTGTGAAGATACATTGAATATTTTTGGGTGCAAGGACCAACGTTTGCAGTGGTCCATAGCATATTCCTACTACTCACCCCCTTTTTCCCAGAAGGAAGTAATATGGATGTCTAGAATTGCGTGTGCAGGTTGTGTCTCAGAAGTCTTTGATTGTAAGGAGTTTATCACCTGGTGCGCCAAGAGATATATTCCAAGCCAGTGGATTATTCAGTTGTGGGACCATTCCCCTGTCTCTCTATTGCCTCAAGTATTCCTAAGATGTTGAGACTTCCTGAGCCAGCACTCACCTTCAAGGGAGAAGATTGCAAGGATTTCTTAAAAAATCATGACAATGGATTGGACCTCTAACCTGAATTCCTAGAGAACCCAACAGTCGTCCCCGATGACATCACGAGATTGCAGGTTGGCTCATTTAAAAATCCCTTTCGGGAAATTGCATGGATTTTCACGAGGATAACAAGACAAGAAACTACAGCTAGCATCTCCCAAATGATTCTTTACATTCTATATTTCACGGTCAAATAACATGCCATATTCAATTGGGGTAAGTTGATTTCCATTGAAATCTCTTCCCAATTGTTGCAATACAAGAAGGAGAAGAAATTATTTATGCCGTGTTATTTGGTTTTCGCAATAACACATTGTTGTCAATTCCCGAGATTATATGTGTGTAAGAAGGTAAATTGTGAATTCCACCCAGTAACCTTCTCGTATCAAACATTATGGAGGCACAAGGCCTCCCAACATTTTTATAAAGTTTTTAATGATTTTGTCTTCATTTTTAAAGGCTTGTTGTTTGGAAAAGACACTCCTCAAATTTCTGACCAGGTGAGTAAGTTCCTATATAGGAAGGGGACACTAGAACAAATGGAGAATTATAATGTTATAAGGATTTTTGGTTCCAAGGAAAATCCTTCCTTCCTTTCATGCCACATATCTGAAAAAATGTTTGTTGTTGAAATAACAAGGAAGTACAACTATTGGTTGCATTTTTTCTATTAAAACAGAAAAAGTCAATTCATACCTCTTCCTTGGAAAGTTGGGGACTTCATATTCAGAAATATGAACAAGATTGATGAATTCACGAGCCACTTCCACAACCTCAATCTAAAATATGTTGAAAGAGTAAAAGGGTTAGACCCTAGCGGAATTTTTGTAGAACATCTATTGGATGTTGGTTTCAACAATTCTTTCATTAATTTTATTCTAAATGAAGACAAATATAATGTCTCGGGCACTCCTGCTTGTGACACTGGAGACCTAGAAACGATACTCAACACCAATGAGTCGTACAAGAAGAGAGGAAAAGGTCCGGGTGAGAAAAGTACCCAATCCTCGACTGCCACTCCAAAGAGTACAACATCTCGGAGCAATGCTCCAACAACCCACCACATTAAGAAAGTAACCCACAGTTCTTCAAGCGGAGGAGGAGATAAGAACCCTCCTTAAGGTAAAATCAAAATTTCTCACAAGCTTCCCTTGAGGAAGAAATGAAAAAACATTGTGCAAGAAGAGGAGGGACCTCGAGGTGAAAAAGACATCCACGACCGCTCCCTCGAGGATATGGAACTCAAAATTGACATCGAAAAAGTGTTCCCCAACGTCGACCAGCTAGAGAACGCTGCTCACCATAATCCTCAGATGGAAATAATTGAGAGCGATACCTTCAATGAAGAAGAGTCTTTTGTATTTCAGAGTGTTGTTTTTGATAACGAGTCCAAAAAATTGATTATTGAGAAAAGTGATGTAAATAATAAAAAGGGGAAATCTTATTCAGAGATTAACCTATAGAACATATGACCTTCCCAAATTTCCCAAATTCACCGAGCAATTGAAGATGATCTAGATAATTATATTGGAGGACTTGAAGCAGAGAATGTTAGGTTAAGGGAACGAATCAAAGAATTGGAGGAAACTTTAATGCCTCTTCCAGTACTTGCTAGTCCTTTAGCCATGATCGAGTCTACCACACCTGCAACAAAATTAAGAGGATCAGAAAGCCTTCTCACATCAACCCAGGGCTATGTGGAGAAGAATATCAAGAAAATAATGGAATTAATTATAGAGGCTTGGGAGATGTCAAATAGCATGTTCTCCTTTGGAACGAGAGCACACGCTTTTCATGAATATTTACAGGTAGATTTGAAAAACGAGGAAGGTTTTTACCTCGATGCAGTTGTACCCTTTGGTTTTAAAGTTACCAATATGACATAGTTGAGAAGAAGAGAGGAGGATCTCCCTTCTTCGAATTGGATAAAACAACTAAATGCACGTTGGAAGTAAAAGGTTAAGAACCTACATATTATTGTCCAAGCATGTAGCCGAGCCATAACCAGAAGAGAAGAATTATTCAAAAAGATGACTAAGATAGACCTAGCTGGGATCACCAATGAGGTCCAAGACCCCAAATTGATACTCAACTCGTTGTTCTTAACCAAGCAAGAATTTTATGAACAGGTTGAGATCTTTAAAGGGTTATCATTTGAAAAATTCTATGGCATTCTTGAGTATAGTGAAGATGATGTGGAAAACTGGTTTGTCGACTATTCAATTAAAAATCAAGATATTGAAGAAGCTTTGCGGAATATTTCTATTGATCTAAGGGAATTTGAAGGCGATCTCTTCAATATAAAAATCCGTCATGAAATCAACGTGGCGCCAATGATGAGCTACATCGAGGAGTGGTTTAAAAAGGTTGTCGACAAACTTACCGATGAAGGGAAAATGACGTTTGAGACGGTTCATGTAACCGCCGATGAAAGCCATAAAAGGACATCAACGAGAAAGTGACAAACATGAGATACCATTATAGTAATTTCATAATGATCACATCTTTCTGTCTTTATCAATCTCTTCTTCCAATTACTCCACCTCTTTAAATAGAAAGGTTTAACCGAACACTGGTAATTTCTTTTTTCTTCTTACTAGGTCTCGTTGTCTTTTGCCACCCACTTTATTCTTTCTATGAACTTCATTCTTATATATATTTGCTTTATAGTCTGTGGTAGCCCCAATCCCAGTCATTATGACAAACACATTTTAATTTTAGAGAATATGTATTGAACTATATATATTTTTAAAAATTCCAAGAGAGCTATTTTGGGAACAATCTTGACTGTACTTTGTAACCCAATTTTTTTGAATATAAAGTTTTTGAGGTTGATCTATCGTTATCTTCATTTGATCTGCCCATGTATCACCCTGTCAAATTTCTCTTATGCATGCATTTCATTTTCTTTTAATTTTTTATGTGATCATAAATCTTTATCCCTACTATGATGGATGTGAGGAAATTTTGTTTATTTGCTTTAAATGTATGGATGTATGTGTTTCCTAGTCCATTCTCAGGAACTTTGTTTTAAGAGAAAATAAAACAAAAATTATGTTTTTATTTTATATATATTTTTAATTTCCTTTGACAGACTTCTATAAAAGTCCCACATTTTAAAAATCTTGAACAGAGGAGTACCACCTCTATAAAAATGCAAGAGGATTTATATCCTCGTGAGGTTGTCGTTTCGGTCCTAACGAATTCAAGCGTCAACACTTACCTTTAACACTTTTCTTAGTGTAGACTCATGTTTAGGAGGAGACGCTTAAGCCAAATTCTTCTAGTTTGAGGAAATGTATCTTACTTGAATAACTAACAATAGCTACTTTCTACAAATATAATACAAAGTTTAGGAATCTAAATATGATTAAGTTTTAAAGACCTATTTTCTTTTAATCATTGTCATGAAACTCATTAAGAAAGAGGATTACAATTTTTTTATTAGAAATATGTACTCTTACTATTATTAATAATATATTATTTTTAATATTATACTAATATATACACACACATAATATTTTGTAAATTGTTTTTACACTTAAGTAATATATTTTATAAGTTTCAAGTATTTTATAATTAATTAAATTTTTTACTTTGGACTACATACCATTGTTAAACTAAATTATTTCTAAGAGAAAGGTATAAGCAAATTTGTTGCTAATTTCACTTGTTTAAAATTAAAATAAGTTTTTAATTTAAAATTTTATTTACAAATTTCAATTTAAAATATTATAAATATAAAGTTACATTAAATTTTTAATGGAGCATCCTTTTCAAAATAATATTTTTCCATGCATTTTATTTGAATATTTGATGGTGGGGAAAAACAATAAATATATTTTACAAAAATAATAATTTATAATTTAAATTAAAAAATATTAATTTGAAATTAAATTAAAATTATATAAAAATAATTGAAAGTTCATTTTAAATTTAATTATATCTATAGTATTTTATTATTACTTCCAAAATTTATATATAAATAAGTTTTTATTATATTTTCAATTTTTTATCATTAAAATTATAAAAAATTATATTATAAAATATAATTTAAGATTAAATAGATAATAATAAAAAGAATAGGAAAACGAGGGGAAATCTATATCCTAAGGTGGATAATAGCTCAAACTTATGAATGGAACCTTGGGACCATGACCAACAATAAGACATAAACATACGCCCTATTATAAGGACTTAAATTGGCTACCTCTATGTAGATCAAAAAACTCATAGTGCTAGTTCCAATTTAATTATTAAGCAAATGAGGTCAAATACCACTCCCTCGATCATTCACCCTGCTTCCATTCTATTAAGGATTTGGCATACTTGCAAAAATTTTGATGCATTGGACTGGTTCCACATCATGTGTGAGCACAATGTGGTGGTTGATCTAAAAGCCAATTTGGCGACTAAGAAAACTAGGAGTGTGCTATATATCAACAATTGAAGGTATGACCAACCCATACCTTAGACTACATCACTCAACAATGTGGTGGCTGATCTAAAAGGCAATTTGGCCACTAAGAAAAATGGAAGTGTGTTATGTATCAACAATAGAAGGTATGACCAACCCATACCTTAGTCTACATCACTCAATAACCGAACCTGAATCATTTTGTAAAATGGCACGAGGTATGGAGAACTGCACACATGTAGCAAGGATAGGGTGGATTAGACCAACCCACCCCCAAAACATGTTTCATTTATTATCCACTTCGACTATTAAATACCTTGCTCTGGATATCAAGCATCATGATTGGATAATGTTTCGACTTGCTGGATTCACCACTTTCTAGTTTATCTTGGGAACTCTGGGACATGGATTTGATACCTATTAGGGCCTCGACACTGGTCCTCCATCTTTGTTGTTTCCACCTCCTTTGAAGAGGTATGAGATAAATTGTGTGTTGGAGGATCCTCTCTACTTTTCAGGTTATCCCACAACCGAGTAACCTACACCATCTGGTTGGATGCAAGGAGAACAATGACTAGGACAACATGATCCTAGAAGTCACACTTCACCACTAATTTTCTAGCATATATGTTATGTATAGTTCATCTTTTTAACCGAGCAATAGATGTTTTGTTTGGCACTACAACATATTTTCTCTTTTAGACTCGGTTTTAAGTTCTCTAGGGCCTTGTATCTATTTGATTCAAAGGAACTTATCAACCTCTATGAATAACATCACCATGGTAGGTATCATGTTTTGTATATATTTGTTGCAAGCCTTGTCTTCATCCTTTTTACTCAATATAAACTTTTCCAATGTGTGTTAAAAAAAAGAATAGAAAAGCACTTATAAGAAAGAAGAATAACAAATTTCTAAGATGAATCATATGCCATTATTTTACAAAGTCCCATAAAATATTTTTTGTCTTGACAAATGGATATACACAAAGGGTGATAATTGAGATTATGAAGAGTTACACATTAGACAAGACATATCAAATTTATGAGAATTTAAAATCTAGGACAATTTGGGCTACAACATTTGGCCCCTACTTGGGGATGGTGCTTCCCTATGAGGCATCATAAACTGTAGACATGTGCCTTTTGTTCTTTGGGCATGGAGTTGATCTCTATCCAACAGATAGAGTTTTTGCTATGCAGCTTCAAAACCACAAACAATTGTTCCAAAACTAAATTAACGCTTGATTGTGAACTTATTTATGTATAGGATTATCTATCCTACTTCAATCAACAAAATAAAAATGGACTAACGAAATCAAATAGTTAGTGAAGCAAGTGAGTATCTTACTAAAACCACAACCTTTACCTTCAAGCTTAAGTCTCAACCAAAATAAGGAAATAGTTAGATGTTTCCAAAATTATGTGGGTACTTCATCGACTACACCATTGTAAATTATCCATCTCAACCCTTGAAGTTGCATCTCTACATTTATGATCACATGGTTCATCCAAAGTTGAACACAGTCACACTTCTCTCTGTGTTCATAATATGTTCAAAGACACCATCTGAAACTACCACGTACTTGGTCTATAGAAACATGGGTATCATCACTATGTTGGCCTTCTTCTTTCAACTGAAATGGATCAATGGATTCTCTTCAACTCTTACAAGGCACAATACCTCATTATGGACAAGGTTCTTCAAACTAGTAAACAGATTTTCAGCTCCATTGAACCTTTCTTCTTGATTGGGAAACCTACGATCACTAGGAAACTCATGCAAATTCATCAAGGTAGTGAAAATATTGAGGCCTTGGATAACTTTCAGCTACATCTTCCTCATTCATATTGAGAATATCCTTTGCAATGTACTACTGATGATAGTTCATGATTATTAATATATCTCTTTCAAGGACAAGATTATGTTCATCTTCATCCTTTTCATCATTAATGTAGGGAAAACCAATACCTATTGGTTGACAATTTGTGGTGTGCACTAATTTACCACTTCCACATTTTTTGATGATCAGTCTGACTATATTCTAAGTAGGGCCTTAATACTATGCAGATTCTGGAGATTGTCTATATAAAACTTCTCAAACAACCTAACTTTCTCCAAAGCTTTATGTACCTTTTCAAACTACTCCATGTTGATGTAGAGTGTGTAATCATAAGATTTAACTGATATATGGAGAAGGTATGAAGAGGGAGAAACACCAATGACTCATTTTCATCAAGGTATAGTACCTCATAATGAGGAAGGATCTTCAAGTGATTAAACATATTTTTGAACCCATCACCTCCTTCATTTTTAATTTTAAGATCATAGTCACAAGAAAGTAAGTCACTCATTTTGGAATCAAAATATGTTTCTCCAAGAGATTATCTAGCTATCCCTTTACTACCTTTACATTCACGCATTTTGATGGCATTATAAATTATAGGGTGTGTTGATGTTAATATTGGTCACAATCCAAACAACAACCTCATGAGGATATGAATCCCCCTATGTTTTTATAGAGGTGGTACTCCTTTGTCATAATCTGAAAGATATATCTTGGTGATTTTGGATTGGGGAGAATGACAGACAACAAACCCAAAGTCTTTATTGCTTTATTTATATATGAAATGGTTCTTGATAACCAAATATACTCTTTTTAAATAAAGGCTTCAATATCAAAATCTATGTATGCTCAACATCATTTATACAACCCTCTAAATCACATACAAGTAGAGGATACATCCATATCTTCTCACAAGAAAAAGGATGAACTGATTTTGATCATTTCAAAGAACTTTAAATGAGTTTGCATTCAAAACTGAAAATAATTTTATGGGAATACTTAAAAAATATCATGCTAAAAAATACCAAGATCTGATACATCATTAAAGTAATACCATGAAGTAGTTCTCTATAGATTTGCATAAAGATATTCAACAATACAAAACATCTCAACAAACCAATTGACTAAATATTAAAAAATAAATCTTGTCGAACACAAGGGCTAAATCTCCATGAATCAAATAGACAACCATGGTTTACACTTAGTAGTCACATATATTTTTGTAAATACTCCATGATCTTATAGAGAAAATTGTTGGAAGAATACAAGAAAAACACTCAAGAACTCAACCTTACACTCAATTCATAAATACAAGCGTAAAGCCTTGAGAAAATGGTGTAGAAGAAGAAAAAGAATGGAGATATTTATTTACTGATCATAGAATTAGCTGCATGTTAATGGATGCACCTTTATATTATGATATTATGATTTCCCGCTTCTAACCCTTTGATGGAGCATTCTCTTGCTTTTTAAAATCTGCTCTTCTAACTTCTTGAGGTAGTTAGGGTTTTTCTCTTCTTGAATTTTCTAGACACTTTTGCTCTTGAAATAATAACTTTAATTAATGCCTCATTGAAGCCTAATTAATGAATTTGTATTATTGACATTTGTTCCTCAAAGTGGGGTCCATTTTTTATTTAATAAAAATCACTTAACAAGCTTTTATTTTCACATTTTCAAAATGAGTGCCCTTTTTAGAAGTGGACTGTATTTTACTTTTTTGAGTGTTATATTTGATTTATCAGCCATGTAATCCAATTTATATTTAATATTCATAATCTCATATTTACAACAAGTCTTTATGAGCACAATTTGGAGTTTTGGATCTCAATATATAAGCTTAGGAAGTCGAAGTACTAGGTAGCTTTATCAACAAACCATGAAAATATATATGACTATTATTTTAATTTCTGAGAGAGTTATGGCCAATTTAAGCCCTTGAAGCATGTTCCATCATCATCCTCATCGAATTACCTTTCCAACGAGGTATATTTTGTGCAAATGGAGGTCAGTAACTCAATATGTCAGCTCGAGAAGTCGAAGACTCAAGCATCGTTGATCAATTTCGTGGGCCAATCCTAGCCATCCATATATATTCACTTCCTCCATTGAAAAATCAACTTTTCGTATATAATGTATATCCCACATGAATTTATGGTGTTTTTTTTATAATGTATATATAGAAAAGTTTACCATGCCTTACATGTGAAACATAAGGACACTAAGTAAACCATGGAGATTCAACCTTAGGAAATTTCATGAATTAATTAAATATTTTGACAGCACAGTCATCATTCAACAAGCACCCAATCAACAATGAGTCATATCCCAGTCAATAGTGAGTCAATGTCCATGTCATCGCCACATGTCACAGTGCCATTGGATACCATGAGTTGCCACATGTCATAGTCTCATTGGTTTCCATGTGTCATCTTCCATTAGCTTCCATGTGCCATTGTTCATTGGTTTCCATGTGTCATAATATTATTGGTTAATAAATCATAAGTTAAGTATGAGGAAGATGGTATGAGAATGGAGTGAGGTAGGGGTGATGTAGGGAGGAGTATGGTAGGTTTTTAGAGGTGAGGGGGGTGTGGAGGGATAAGGGGTATGAACCCGTGGTGGTGATGAGGGAGGAGAGATAAGGAATGGAGAATAATGTAAGAAAAATGATTAAGGGAAGATAATCGATCGATAATATGTGGAGGCATGGATCAGAGGTGAGTGAAAATCTAGGGAGGTGAGGAGAACCCGTGATTTATAGAGTGTAAAATAATCCTAAGTGTGGAAAAGGGGAAAATGGAGTAAGGAGGGGGGAAATGGAGGGATAGGGAGAAAAATGTAAGTATGGAAAAGTAAGAGAAGAGAGGGAGGAGAGTGTAGAAAATATTCTTAAAAAAAATATAAGTGTTGAATGGATGTATTCCAAGAGATATATGAGTGTTATTCCAAGATATACTAAGAGATATTTTAAGACTTAGTCATATATGACTTAAGATATATTTAAGATTTATTCGATTTATTCCAAGAGTTTATTCGATTTATTCCAAGAGATTAAGAGAGAAGTTCCAAGATAATACACGGTTCCAAGAAAATGGTTCTAGGAGTTTAGTTTCAAGAAAATTGGTTGTGTTGCACATGGAAGAAGTGATTTTTGTGCAGTTGGACAAAAACCTGGATATATTTAGCATACAAGCTCAGATTTTGAGTCCACAAAATGTGTGATGAAGCTGATAATGGGGCTCTGATGTGAGCTTATGATCATTCACAATTTATTTCTTTTGATTTTTTTTCCCAAGAGTGGGAAAATGAGGTGACCAATTTTTTTATCAACGGGGTGATAAAAAAAAATGGGATTTGTGCCATTTCCAACACCTTCTTCACTCTTCATCAATGGAATATCCCCTTTACTACATTGTTGGCAATTGTTGACTAACATCACATTTTTCAAGGATAAAAAAATAGGTTCACTAATAACATACTCATTATTAGTGCAAAAATCTAGATTTTTTATTGGCTATAATCCTAAACCATAGGAATATTCAAATGGTTTCTCAAACTAGGATTTTTGAATGGTTTCCTCATTTGACAAAATTTGGCAATTGTTTTGAGCATGACCCTCAATATAGTCATAAAATTTTAAACAATGATGTAAATCTTCCTCTTCATGTCCTTCACGTGAATTTTCTTTCGAATTATAGTAAAGAGGGAAATACAATAACAAACTAGCATTGTCAAACTAATTATCACATACCATTGTTTTGCAGTCAGAACTGTAACTTTAGATGTTATTTGAAACTCTTCATTCATTTCTGAAATAGCCATATCCCCATGCAAATTTCTTGTAGCTTTATAGGGTAGTAGAGACTCTTGAAACTTTCTTTGGATAATGACCTCTTGATGATAATTTGGGACAACAACCTCCTCAACCAATCGTTGATTTATGTTCTCTAGAGCATAAGGTGTCTCTTCACTTTCTTGGAACTCTTATTGCACATCCTCATATATGATCTCTTGAGATACATCATTTTGACATTCAACTACAAATTCTTCTTCATCATTACCGCTATAATGATTCTTCCCTTCAAATTCCATTTTGCTACAATATTTTAGTAAAGCCTCCTACAATATGTATTAAAATTTTGAACGGAAATCTTATAAAGATGAAATACTTGCAACATGCAGACATCTGTACCATCTTATTGCATATCTCTTGAGAGAGATCATAAATAGATTCATTAATACATCTTCATGGAAAACCCCAAGCTGATGAATGCACAAGTGGAAGTCCTTCAAATCTTTCCCAGGGTTATCATCATTTTCTCCTCAAAAACTTTGGAAGGGCTTATAATCATTCTTCAATAACAGGCATAGGATTTATAAAGACATGTACAACAAAGAAATTAAAAGGAGCATACATAAATACCCATGAATTTACCTTAAGCTTAATGTGGACTCCTCAAAGTGTGGAGTCGTTTGGTGAAGCTTCTTCAAATCTATACCTGAAAATATTTTAATAGACTATTTTCCCATTCTTTTTCACCACCAAAAATTATAATCTTGTTATGGTCATTTCCGAGGGAAAGAAATCTTTCAACTTTTGTCTCAAACAATGGTGTCAAAATGGATGTTTTTCCTTGAGATGTTCCTAGCTAGAGAACAGTGTCAAGGCATCCTTTGGAGGAAAATAACCACCTTACTTTAGGACTCAAGTTGGCTCTTGGGCCAAAAGGGGTAACCCTCAAATATTATCAAAGTTGAATACCCATGTCACTTTAGTAGAAACTCTAAAATTTTTTCTCTAAATGTTAGATTTCACTTATTGTAGGACAATATAGTGATGGAGGAATATGAAAACTAGACACAACAAATATATTTAGGAAATGTACAGAGTGTGTGTGTAGAGTTCAACAAAGGCCAGGACTCCAGTTAACCAACGCCTAGTATGGAGTGGGGAAAGGTGCAGATTACCCCCGAAATAGAAGACAGACAGGAAGGAAAGGATGTTAACCTGGGAGTCGAAGGATCAAACTCTAATGGGCATGGAAAAGAGAAGGATAAGGAAGGACACATAATGAAAATCATTGAAGGATTGCAAAGAGAGGCCAAGGCTCGTCGAGCTGGTAGCCGAAAGCTCATCAAAGTCAGGGATCGGCAGGGTGCATTAAACTTAAAATTTTTTAGGAGCCTGGAAAGAATAGAGAATAAACTCGAGAAGGGAAGAGACTCAAGTACGATGGAGAGTCGTAGAACCCATGGGAGAAGAAGTAGGTCGAGGAGTGGTAGCCGACGTCTTAGTCGCTCCCAAAGACATTCTGACAGGGAGACACACAGTGGTTCAAGCCCGTCCCCTACCAGAAAACATCGAAAATCTGGAAAGGAGGAATTGAAAGGGGAGATGAAC